>JAKTTW010000115.1:0-29306 GCA_030560525.1 Diutina catenulata
GAATTTTCGACCTATCGAGGGTAAGTTCTCGTGACTAATGAACTGAAGATAAGTGCCTACGAATTCCGCTGAATTTGACTAGTACCCTATAATTTTTCTAAAAAATATTGGAACGACTGTATCTCTGATAGCCAAGCCTTGTTCTAGATGATAATCACTGATAAGAAAAGATCCGATAAAACCCGGTTGCTCCCGGGGTGCACGGGGCTCCTAATCTCTGACAGGTGAACGCGGTGTTGGCTGCAAATCCTGTATATTGCACCCAGGCAAGCCAAGACACGAACTAAGGAACCGGTGCCAAGCTGGGCTACAGCAGAAGTGTTCTCTGGCAGCCTGATGTTTCGTTAATCCTGTAAGACCCCTCTCGGCAAAAGTTTACGAGGCTCGCCTCCGCCATGTGATTGTTAAACTTTAATCACAATCGTGGTTATCTTATCTTGATAACCCCAGGTTTGAGGAAGGATCTATAAAAGTCTGACTACAGCCGTTTTACTTCTTCAAGATGCAAGATTTCACTCCATTAACCCAAGCAGATGGCTATGGGATCGTTGTTGGCCTAGGAGCCGCGTTCGCCGTTGGTATGGTGTTGACCACATTTATGCTCAAAAGATACCAGCACGAGGAAATGACTGCAGAAGAATTCGCGACCGCTGGTCGGAGCGTTAAAACTGGATTGATTCTGGCAGCAGTGGTATCCTCGTGGACGTGGCTGGCCACATTGTTGACTTCGTGTACCATGGTGTACACTAAAGGTATCTCTGGATCGATTTACTACGCCGCAGGTGCCACATGCCAGATCATCTTGTTTGCCTGTATTGCCATCAAGGGTAAGCAGCGCTCTCCCAACGCCCACTCGTACCTTGAAATTATTCGCGCTCGCTATGGCCCTGTGGCTCATGGGGTGTACATCTTTTGGGGACTTGCAACAAACGTTCTCGTGACAGCGATGCTTTTGGCGGGCGGATCGGCCGTGGTCAAGGACCTTACGGGCATGAACGTGGTGGCTGCATGCCTCCTTTTGCCCTTCGGCGTCGTCGTCTACACCTTATTCGGAGGTATCAAAGCCACCTTCCTCACCGATTACGTGCACACGATTTTCATTATTGTGATTATTTTGGTGTTTGCCTTCACCGCCTTCGCCACTTCTGATGTTTTAGGCAGCCCAGGTAAGGTGTGGGAGATTGTCACCGAGTTGGCTAAGACCAAGCCCATTGAAGGCAACTCTGAGGGTTCGTACTTGACAATGCACTCTAAGCTGGGGGGTATTTTCTTCGTGATCAACATCGTGGGTAACTTTGGAACGGTGTTCTTGGACAACGGCTACTTCAACAAGGCTTTTGCCTCGCAGCCTGCTGCGGCGTTGCCTGGTTATGTCCTTGGTGGCCTTGCGTGGATGGCTATCCCCGCTTTGGTGCTGGTGACCATGGGACTCACGGCCCTTTGCCTCGAAGGAACTCCATCTTGGCCCATCGCTCGCCCCATGACGGACCTTGAAGTTTCTCTGGGTCTTGTGTTACCTCAAGCCGCCACTGCTTTGCTCGGCAAGGGTGGGGCTTACGCTTCGTTGTTGCTTGTGTTCATGGCCGTCACCTCTGCCATGAGTGCTGAGCTTATCGCTGTCTCCACGATTTTCACTTACGACATTTACCGTGGGTACATCAAACCTCAGGCGAAGGGCAAGGAGCTTATTTTTGTTTCCCACGCTACCGTCATCGTGTTTGCGTACGCCTTGGCTGGGTTTGCCATAGGTTTGTACTACGCTGGTGTGTCCATGGGCTACTTGTACGAGCTCATGGGGATTATCATCTCCGGTGCGGTGTTGCCTCTGGTATTGACCCTCTTGTGGAAGGGTCAGAACAAGATTGCCGCGGTTGTCACACCTCCCTTGGCTACGGCGTTGGCGATCGTGGGTTGGTTGGTGTGCACTTACAAGCAGGAAGGCACCTTGACTCTCGAAACTACCTTCATGGACAACCCGATGCTTACTGGTAACGTGATTGCTCTTTTGTCCCCTGCGATCATTTCTCCTGTGCTCACCTTCGTCTTTGGTCAACAGAACTTCGACTGGGATATTCTCAAGCAAGTGCTGAAGGCGGAAGAGGAGCCCGAGGAGGTCGCCGAGGTGTTTGACTTGGAGAAGGTCGAACTCAAGAACGAGGTCTCGGTGGTTCAGACCAACCTCCCGGACTCGGGGCTGGTTTCCTCAACTCTGACGGCTGCCGAAGATGAGGCTCTTCTCGGGCGGTCCTTCAAGAAGGGTGTGATCATCTGTGTTACGTTGACCGTGTGCCTCGTGGTCTTGTTCCCCATGCCCATGTATGGCACAGGGTACGTGTTCTCCAAGGGCTTCTTCACGGGCTGGATCGTGGTGTTCATCATATGGATGTTCTTCACCTCGTTCATGGTGATCATTTACCCCATCATCGAGGGACGAAAGGTGATTGCAAGTACGTGTAAGGGTATCTGGAGAGACATCACGGGCCAGACCCGCAAGATGCGCCTGAAGGAAGCCCTAACACAAGAGTAAATACGACTTAGAATTACATGAGATTATCTATACATATGCTACTTTCTGAACACCCCGGTTCTGCCCAGGGCCTCGGCTTTCCGCTTGGCGGGCGCTGCCGGCATCTCCACCTCGCCACCGTCGGGGTTGAACTTGCGCTTCTTCTTGTTCTCGTAGGGCTTGATGCGCGAGGGGTCCAACACTCTGTCCTTGGTGGAGAAGTCGACCACGTCTTGGTCGGATGTGAAGGCGTCTCTCAAGGGCTTCACCGGCTGCGACTCCCGCTTCGGCTGGCGGAGAGCAATGATCTCTTCGCGCTCGTTGCGAGGCTCGGGAGACGCAGACTGGGCCTCGGGTTCCTTCAACTGCTGCGCTACTGGTCGGTTAACCCGCTCGATCACCTCGGGTGCCACAGGCACCTCCTTCTGCTGCTGCTCGGCAAACTTGGCTCTCACCGCTTCGAACCGGTCCACGAGTTCCAGTGAGAGGTCGTGGGAGATGGTGCGTTTGGCTCCGATCTCAATCAGCGTCTTGGGAGTGGGCTGCTTGGCCACGAGAAGTCCCAGATCCGTGGGAAGGGTGTATTCGGCAAAAATGTTGGCAGCAGCACGGGCCAAGTCCTCCGCCAGTTCCCTCTTCTCGCTGGCATTCGCCTCGTGGGTCGCCTTGATGTTCTCCAGCGCCTCGTTGACGAGCTCTGCAAGCGCCAGAGCGTTGGTTCTGACGGCCTCCGAGGGATACCGCGTCAGATTGAGCACGTCGGCAGCGGTCACCGGGGCCCGGAGGTTGGAAATCGCCACCAACTGCGGGTTGGGCATCACGTACCGCGGACTGTCGTCGTCCTGCTTCGCGCGGGCCGTTCGCCAGGCGTACAACCGGGCCACCACGGGCTTGCGCTCAAAGGGAACGCCAAACTGGCCCATCAAAAAGTCCACGGGATCGCCCCAGTGGGACGACATCACCCCAGAAGACACCCCCTTGGGCTCCAGCGGCATGAACCGCGGGTACTCGAACCGCCGCTTGGCCACCTGTCTCAGCTCGTGGAGCACCTCGGGGATGGCGTCAATCTCTGCCAACCGGTTGCGCATCTGGTCGTAGATGGCCAAAAGGAAGTGGGTATCAGCTCTGGCGTAGTTCTCCATGGCCGGGGGGAGCGGGCGCACTCGCCAGTCTGCCAACTGGTACTTTTTCAGCGTGGAGAAGTCGGCAAAGTGCTCCAAAAGGTACGCCAACGAGTTCTTGGCAAGGCCCAACCGCTTCAGGGCGTGGAAGGTGTCAAAAAGCGACACCACGTAGAGCCCAAGGTCGCGCTGGAGCCAGATGATATCCATGAACGCACCGTGGAACACCTTGAGCACCTCGGGATCGGCGAAAACGGGCTGCAATGCCGGCCCAAGCTCCTCGCGAAGCGCTAGCGTGTCCACGAGCCAGTCCTGGTCGCGGGTACTGATCTGCATCAAACACGTGAGACCGTAGAACGACCGCATGTCGTGGTGCTCCAAGTCCACCGCGATCTCCGTGGCCTTGCTCAACTTGGCCGCCATCGCCTCCAACTTCTCTGTAGTGTCCACCCAGATGGCCTGGGTGTCGTTCCAGGGCTGCGGAGGGGTCACGGGGAGCTGTTCTGTAGACACCACTGCCTCCGGGTACTTCTGGTGGTCGATCTCGTAGGTGTAGGGCTGTGCCCAGTGTGCTGGAACGTCGTCGGTCGCGGGCTCCATTTCCGTGGCCAAGGGCACCATCTGGTGGGGCTTTTCCTTGAGCAACGGCTTGAACGGAGCCAGCTCCAGGTTGTCTATCGGCGTCTTGAACTTGAGCTGCGGTTTCGCGATCGCAGTGTTGCCAGTGGCCTTTTCTTCGTCGGTGAGGTGCTTCTTCCCCTTCAATTCGTCGAACGAGTGCTCCAACCGCTCAAAAAGCGAGTCGAGCACGTCCTGCTGGAACTTCCACGTGTCCTCCTGCTCTGGGTCGACGTCCTCGGCGTGCACGTTGAGCGCGAGCTGCTTGACTAGCTGGTCAAAACGGCCCTCGAGCTCGTCCACGAGCGTCCCCGCCAGAGAGTCGATACTGCGGTGGAACTGGGGGTCCTGGGCCCCGAGGGCCGCCAGCGAGCGAACCGTCTTGACCACCGCGGGCAAGACCGCGGAGAAATCAGACATGGATGGGTGAAGGGTAGTGGTTGAGATGGGTTAATGTCGCACCGTGCGGCTCACGGATGGGATGTGAAGAGAACGGGGGATCAGAGATAGCAGGGACAGAGAGGGACAAGCAAGTTGAAGAGGACGGGATAGCTTTCTGGAATGTGAAGTCCCTTAAGTTGTTTATTTTTTTTGATTTCTGTTTTGTTCTCTAGGATGATTCTATAGTTACTGGTGTGATGGATTTGATCTATTATGGACCAAGGGAAGTAGTAATGCTTAGTAGCAAAGAGCTAAACGTAACCAGGCTGACAAAATAGGCCAGCAAACTGGTCTCGCCACACATTCTAAACCCTCTGACCCCGGTTGTACATCCCTCTTCCTGCCTACCTTCCCACCACCCTTTTTTCAGCTCATCGCGCTCATCGCTTATCCTCATCGCATCGATACCATAGAGCATGTTCACCTGTAACACGTGTACGCTCTCATTTGACAGCTCGCAGTCCCAGCGGGACCACATGCGTAGCGACTGGCATCGCTACAACCTCAAACGTCGCGTGGCACAATTGCCCCCCATCCTGGAGGCCCAGTTCACCGAAAAGGTGGCGGTGTTAACCCAGCCCGAGGAGACCCAGCAGCAGACCAAGCGGGACGAGCGTCGCAAGAAGAAGGAGGAGATCCAGGAGCAGAAGCGCCAGATCTTGGCGATGGCCCGCAAGGCGATGGCCGAGTCGCAAAAGGAGGCCTCCAAGACCGAGGACGAGAAGCCCGCGCCCACGACCTCAAGCAAACAGGCCGAGCCAACCATAGCCCCCTCCAACACCCAAGACCAGGCTCAGCCCGTTTCTGAGGCCAGCTCTCTGACCGAGCCCACCGAAACCTCCGAGCCCACCGAAGCTTCCGAACCCACCGAGGCGTCCGAGCCCACCGAACCCACCGAAGAAGACCTCGTGGCCAGCAAGCTCGCGGCCAAGGTTGACATCCCCCCCACCACCTGTCTCTTCTGCCACAAACCCCGTGAATTCGACTCCCCGGAGGAGAACGCTACCCACATGTTCAAGGCCCACGGGATGTACATCCCCGAACGCAACTACCTCACGGACTTGCCCGGTCTTTTGAGCTATCTTGGTGAGAAGATCGGGTTCGGTTTTTGCATTGCCTGCTCGTACCAATCGCGGACGTGCCAGGGTGCTCGCGAGCACATGGCACTGAAGAGACACATGCGGATCCCCTACGAGAACGAGGACGAGAAGCTCGAGATCGGAGAGTTCTACGACTTTACCAGCTCCTACAAGCCCAGAACCATCGTCAACGCCGACGACGTGGCCCAGGAGGACGACGGAGAGTGGGAGGACGTTAGTGGTGAGGAGGTGGACGATGAGGACGACGAGGACGACGAGGACGCTGACCCTCTCACCGCGGACGACGTCATCTACCGCCACGGGAACTCGCTCGTGCTTCCCCTGGGCCAGGTGCTTGGCCACAGAATGTACAACCGGTACTACCATCAGACACCAGCGCCCGAGCGGATCTTGCTGGAGGGCCAGGGCACCGTCATTGCTGCCGAGACCCGCCACATGTTGACGTTGCCTGAGAGACAGGAGTTGAAGGAGAAGAAGCGGGCCTGGGCCAACCAGAAGAAGCGCGAGGACACCAACGACCGGAGATCGGCCAAGTTTATCAACAACCAGCCCCATTTCCGCGACCCGCTTTTGCAGTAAGTATTATCGGTTTATATTTAATGGCATTGGGATGGGAAACGAAGTGTATAAGCTCTAGTTTGCTGGTCGACCATCTGTATTACATCATGGTGACACGGCCGTGCTCTCTATACGTTATTTTTGAGCTCGGTTTCACCTTACCCGCGGTCCATAGTTGCTTATTTTGACAGGTTCTTGACATAAAAAATATTTGCAGAATACTGACTTCTCGACAACAGAATCGTTTTACTCATGCCAAGACCCTTCGGGGCATATTTCAGCGTCAGAACTGCATTGTAGATTGCCTTCTTTGGGATTTTGGACCTTTGTGGCATTTTCATTCACTGAGTAGGTTCCACTCGCATTTACGAAACCTTCTTCTGAGCTCACATTGCGCAAGACTGGTCTCTACGACATTATCGTGCCAAATGAGGTCTATGACCTGTACATGCATTGAAATTACTTCTTCCCGTATTTGTCTCGGGCCTCCACTACACGGTTCGGATCGACTGTGTTGCCCATCCCCATAAGCGTTTTCCCGAGCGCCTCTGTCGTGCCGATGATAGGGTGAATTAAAACCAACGGACTCGACCGAATGACTGTGATGAGTGCTTCTTGCACAGACTCCGCGTCTCCCACGTCGTCTTTGAGCCGCAAGAGAACCCTCTTCGTGGCTCCAAGGTTTGATCCCATAGCCTTATAGGCCGCCTGGATCCCCTCCTCGATGGTCTCGGGCTGGTTCAGGTACAACAGCACCTTCTTGACTCCCGCGGCAACCTCGTCCACTTCATGTGTCCCCACGGGGTCCAAAAGCACCAACAGCTTATGCATCAAATCGCTCTCGTCCTCCAACTCGTCCAACTCGTCGTAGGTGTATCGAGCACTAAACCCCGTGGACGGACGACGCGAAAATCGTTGCGAGAGCACTTGCGACGAAGCCATCACACTGGCTCGGGGACTGGGTACCTGCCCTACATCGAAAAAGCCGGTATCGTCGCTGTCGCTATCGCTGCCACTAAGGGGAGCCGGTGGGGGATCCCGTGGCCGTGCAGGCTGCCATTGCTTCTCGGCTTGCATTAGGAGAGTTGTGGTGCCCAAGGCAAGCTTGGCTCCAAGTGAGAGAAGCTCTCCACCGGTCTTTCGGGCAAACCGTCGCGTTCCATGTCGGATGCCTCGAAGGATGGACCGGTCGCGGCGGTACTCGGTGTACGGAACAACCACAAGATCCTTGAGGCCGTCGCCAATGTTAACAAGCAGCTTGAAAGGTCCGAGACCAAGCATCACACCGAAGAGCGCGCCGTAGTTGCGCCGTAATTGGGGGGCCCATCCTTGGTCCACTAATCTGGTGCCTAAAGCCAGCGACCACGTCCCGTAGACCTTGACGGGGTCAAGAGAGATCTTGGCGCCATCAATAACCACCAAGCCAAGCCACAGTGACGGTCCCTTCACCCCCTGGCCCTGAGGTGCCTTGGGTTTGTAGTCCACTTTGGCCTTGATGGGGCCAATGGCCACCTTGGAAAAGAATAGGCCGTCGTCTGGAAGGGAGAATCTAGGATTTGAAAACCCAAAGAATCGCTGCGCAAATGCCACAGTGTCGTGGTCCAAGTGGAGTCGCATAGGGAGCACCTTGACGCTCAAAAACGACTCAGCTGAGCCTTCGAGTCTGGAGTCTGCCCGTACCGTAGCCATTTGTACGGTCACCATCGAGGTGCCAAGCTCTTTGGGGCCCTTAGAGCTCTGGTACCCAAGTGCTTTTGTCCAGGTCAGGGTGGCAACGTTGTCGTAGACACTCAAGTCGTCTATAAGCACCTCCAACTCCAGTCTGGTGGGCGCTTGAGGGGTATCATCGTAGACAGCGACATCCACCTCCAATCCCAACGCGTGTGTGTAGACTTTGTGTTGAGAGGAGCGCGTCCAGCCAAGTGGAGTGGGGCTAGGGGTTGCTCCGGCGGGGAACCTGATAGCTTGGTGTGTGTCCTCGATCTTCCGGCCCCTGTTGCCTTTGCTTTTTCGCTTGTGCTTCTTTTCGCCGTACAACTGGTGCCTGACCAGATCGGCAAACTCTCCAGGGTCCAGCATGATCATGTGGATACTGGAGAAAAGAGTTTCCTCGATGATAGGTAGTTCACGAGGCGGACGAGGGGGACTCAACGCTTCGTACTCCTCGGGCTTTTCAGCCTCAATTTCTTCCAGACCGCTCAGCAGAGTAAACCCTTCCGGGGCAGGCGAGCCCACGCCTGACAAAGGGAATGGGATCTCTTTAGCTTCTGGGGTTTCTTTGATCTCTTCCTTCTTCTCCGGCTCGGCCAGCGGTCGGCGTGACCGCTTCTTCCTCGCCAAACCCTCCATCTCTTTGACCCGAGCCCGGATCTGTCGTCTGGTGTCGCTCCAGTCATAGCCATCGAACATGTAGAGCTTGATGTCTGCCACATTCAAATGGAGGCGGAAGCGAGGCTCCTTGGCTGGTTCCGCCGTCACTGGAACGTAGTTCTCCTGGATGTTGAGCATGCTGGTGTACATCGGTTGAGACCTCGGTTCCTCCGCAAGCTCTTTCTCGGGGTTGCCCTCACCAAGCAACCCAAGACCCTCAAGAAGGTTTATCGGCTGCTCAAGCTCTGTGCGGAATCGCTGACTGTTCGTGTACGTCGTGGGGATGTTGAGATCGCTGATAAGGGCAATCAACACCTCGAATGAGTCAGCACACACATCAACCACCACTTTGTCGACATTGATCTTGACGCTGGAACCCACCATCCCGTAATGGGCCATGGAAACCGTGGCAACACGGAGGTAGCTCTTTTCAGCAAACAGGGCCTTGAAGGGAGCAGCGACAGTGGGTTTGAGCACGGGTGCTTCGTCGATGAGCCAAAGTGCCATGCTATGTATCGAGCTTTTGACGTAGACACCAGAGAGAATGTCAACCACGCCCCGGTCCCAATGGACGTATGCTCGGGCCAGAAGACGTCCTGGTGTCAACCCAAGAGCACACTGGGTAGTGTTCACGCGGATGGCCAAGCTTTCTGGAGGCAGTTTGCTCGGTGGTTTCTCTGGTGACAGCGATTCCTGAGAGTCCTTCATTGGCGGGTTTATCTCCTCGCTGGACAAACTCGACTCGGTAGATTTGTCATCCCTGTCGCTCAAGCCCATCCAGTACGTCCAGTAACCCCCCAACACGTTGGTCAACTGGATCTCGATCTTCCCCTCTCGGTGTGTAAACTGAACCATGGGTGTGCCTGCCACTCCGGCCGGCGGAGACAGCCATAACGGACTGACCATAGTTTCGTACGGTGGCTCGTCGGGCCCGGGTAGCCTTTGGGCCACGACTGTGCGCACATGGCCCATGACTTTCCCTCTCTGGCTGTAAAAAAGCCAGCTTGTGGTGTCCACCAGAACGGTCTCCCACGGAGTTAGATCACTCACCATCACCAGGACTCTTTTGAGGGACGCCCGCCAATCAGCCCGTCCCCCAGGCTTCAAGATCAGTCCCCCAAGCGAGGTACCAGGTCGTGCTGGCGGGGGAGGCGGCTTGTCGCGGCGAGATGGCTCTCGTGGCCACCAGGCTGCCATCGTCTTGAGTAGATCTGCGTGCTTGTACAGCATCTGGACCCGTATGTCCTCCACCACCGCGGTGGTTTCGCTCCAGAGACGCTTGGCAACCGTGCTAAACTCTTTGGCGTCGGTGTGGACCACCAACGAGGTCAACCAGGCGATGGGCACCGAGTTCACCGAGAGTTCTGCCAGGCGGATGGAGGCAGCCAGTTTGCCCGAGTGGTAGTGGAACGGGGAAAGCAATAGCGAGAACACCTGGTCGTCGTTTTCGTCGCCGCTCGCCACTATGGCCTCGAGAATTGTCTCGGCTGTTTGCACCACCAAGGGTATCGGGTCCTCCTCTTTCTCACACTGGTGGCTGTCCTTTTCCATGGCCAAGACCAATGTCTGGTAAGCAGCCACCGTTTGGAACACGGCCAGCACCACGCCAGCCACCGCACGGGTGCTCGCCTCGTCTACGCGCACCCGAATGGGCTTTGCAAGGTAGACAGTGTCCTGGTGTGGGTGGCTTTCAAACCGCACATCGGCTTTGCGACGGGCACCATCGTCCTCAAACCAAAACACGGTGTTTTCGTGGCCCTGGTAGCCCACTTTGACAATCTCCACCCCTCCAAACACGCTGTCGTCGCGCTTTTTGACGTGGGTGTTGGTCAAAATGGCCTCCAAGTGGCCGTGGGACGTGGTGCCGTCGGGGTGGATGGTGCCGTTGGTGACGACCACAGTCGCAACCTTGAGGTGGCCCAACGAGAACTTCGAGGGCTGTGGGTCTGTAGCCACTGGGGCTTCGTTAGGAGTGCCGGTGGTGGTGGTGGGGCCTGCTTGCAGCGACCCGCTGGACAAACTGTCGCTCTGGTGGTACTGGGGAAACCGCGGAGGGTATTCGTATGCCTTCACCTGGACATCCCGCTTGCGCCTGAGGTCCCGGCACTTGTAGTGGTGGGTGTAGGCCTCGCAGACTTGAGATGCAAGCGAGCACGCGGGCTGGAGCGCCACCTTCACCTCTGCCACCTCGATACGTAGCGGCTCCAGGGGTGGGATATCGATGGTCACCAGCGAAATGTAGAGGGCAGTCACCGGGTTGGGAGGCTCGGGCGTGGCCAGCGAGAAATTGAGCGGAGGCGACGGCGAAGGGCCCAGATCGGAGCTGGACTCGATATGAGACCCCTCGGGCCCGTCTTCCCTCGCCTTCTCCATTGCCGCCCGCGCCAACGGGTTCGGAGTCATGCCCAGGCCCTTGCGCGAGCCCTCGTCCGGCGACGACACCGCGCTCATGAACATGGTCAGTGCCATCAAGCTCGGGTCCACGTCGGAATGCACCAGGCCTTGGGCCAGCGCGGGCGCCAGCAGCTCGAACAGACCACACACCACGCGGACGCCCTCCACGGTGACCCGCTTGGTGTCGGCCACCGCGTAGTGGACCCGGTCGATCTCCACCACCACGTCCTCGACCTTCAGGGCAAACACGAGTTTACAGCGGAGACGGTGGAGCGTCACCCGGAGCCGGGCCAACGCAATCTCCACCGCACGGGCTACAACGCCGCCAACAACGCCACCGGGCGCAGCGGCGGTGGGAGGCACGGCCACCCCCAGGGGGTCGTCCTCCTCGAGCACACGGGCCAACTGGGCCTGCAGCAGAGCCAACATCCCCAGCAACAGCTCGGCAATTGACGCCTCCAAGTCGTCGATGGACGCATCCCCCACCAGAAGGGCGAGAACCACGTCGATCTCCAGGGCCTCGACGGCCACCCCGCCTCCGTCGGGAGAGAGGGCAAAATGTCCGAGCACTCCATGCCGGAGGTGGAAGGGCGCGCGGTCACCTATTTTCGCCATGACCTTGTCGGGATCAAGCGTCACCTGGTTGAGAACAATGCCATTGAGGGACACCTGGGTTAGATTGGGCATGTCGATGTCGGAGAACACCAGGAGCTGGTGGAGCAAGTAGAGCAACATCCGTTTTTGGAGGTTGGGGAGCCAGCCGCCAACCATGATGCGGAATAGTGAATTGGATGGCTCGGGGCGGGGCTAGTGGGTAAAGGTTTGGTATCGGGGTTGGTTGGTGGGGAGAGGTGATAGGGAGTGTATATAGGCGATAAGTGTGATGCGACACCGGGAGGTGCAGGGAGATTGTGGGGACGGGCGAAAGTGTGGTAGGGTGGTGGAGGGTGGTGGAGATGGGCAGTGGAGGTGGGTGGTTTGTAGGCGGCTGTAGGTGTACCGTGCGATTGAGAGTTGATGTAGGACTACGTTCTTTTTATATTCATTCCAGCAATTATGGTGACAAAGAGGAAGTTTGGCAGCGACTGAGCTGGGAGGCTTAAGGAATCAACCATGGCGGCATCAGAGACGCCTAGTTCAAAATTCGTGAAATAGTAGTGGTATAGCTAGGTGACATATTACTGATATAGCCAGGGTGCTACACGGTCTGTTCAAATCTTTCTCTTTGTGGCTGGTCCGGGTATTGCTCTGCTGACCCTGGGGGATGAAACGTGACGTGACAGCACCCCGTACTACCCGCCTTCGTTTGGCAATTTTCAATGGCGTTTCAGAGATGAATATTTACGAGGCTACTGTTGTCCAGTGGGTGGGTGGACACGGCTAGAGTGACCTAGCGAGAGCAGGTGCTCGAGTGTAAGGTTGCTAGGCAGTGTTGGCTGATAGCCCCACCCATAACTACAGCTGAGACTTCAACCCCTTCCGGATTAACTTGGCCGTGTCTCTTACTCACTCACAGTAACCTTAATCCCCGATTCGCATTTCCACACATGGGCCAGTAACACCGCTTGTCGCTGACTACAATTAAAGCTTTGAGCCACAAAGCACCCATCGAGCACTCCGGCTCCAACACCCTAACACTCCCCACATCCTTCTTCCACGACTCTTTGTGCTTCGATCACTTCTACCTTCTCCTGCATACACTCCCAAAAAGAAACCCACAGAAGATAACCCATCACGAGCGATAAACCAATACCACCAGAAATACACCAGATGACCCCGACAAAACAACCGGAAAACGAGCTAATAGCGCCCGAACCAGAACACTGTCCCGGCCCCGAGTCTGAAAACGCCGGCCAGGGTGACGCGTGCCAGGGCTGTGCAAATCAGGAGATTTGTAAGCTGCTTCCTCTGGGGCCCGACCCGGACATGGAGGTGATCAACGAACGCCTCGCCAAGATCGACCACAAAGTGTTGGTTCTTTCGGGGAAGGGGGGCGTGGGCAAGCTGACGTTCACGCTGATGCTTGCCTGGGCCCTTGCTGCTGACGAGGACCTCGAGGTGGGCGCCATGGACCTCGATATCTGTGGTCCCTCGTTACCGCAAATGTTAGGTGCAGGCAACGAACAAGTGCACCAGCTGAACTCAGGGTGGTGTCCCGTGTACGTGGCAGACAACCTTGGCCTTATGTCTATTTCGTTCATGCTTCCACTGGACGACACCGCCATCATCTGGCGTGGAGCGAAGAAAAATGGCCTCATTAAACAATTTTTAAAGGACGTGGACTGGGGTTCGAACTTGGGATACCTCGTCGTGGACACCCCACCAGGCACTTCGGACGAACACATGTCGGTTACCACGTACATGAAGGACGTGGGCATCGACGGAGCACTCATCGTGACCACTCCGCAGGAAGTGGCGCTCTTGGACGTCCGCAAGGAGATCGATTTTTGCCGCAAACTGGGCATCAAGATCCTCGGGGTGGTGGAAAACATGCTGGGATTCGTTTGTCCGAACTGCAAGGGCGAACTGCAGATCTTCAAGCCCACCACCGGAGGTGGTGAGGCACTCTGCAAGGAGTTGGGGCTTCCGTTCTTGGGGCTGGTCCCGTTAGACCCCAGAATCGGCCGCAGTTGCGACCGTGGCGAGTGTTTCTTTGACGAGCATGCAGATCTGCCGGCAGCGACGGCGATCTTGGACGTTGTGGACCGGTTGAGAGATGCGATTGAAGCCCCGGAGGCGGAAATGAAGAAAATGGCATTATAACTTATAGACTTAATATATCGGAAAGGGCGAAAGCCCTGTCATGCTAGTGACCAGGTTGCGGTGATACAGGCGTTGAGATGTTGGTGTTCAGCGCGCTGGCGACGGCTATCTGTGCAGCTGACCCTGCGTGTTAAGACATTACGGAGCTCCGCTGCATTAAGCTAAGATCGTGTCAACTAATGCGGGCTACTTACTAAAGATTTTGATAGTACGTTTTTACCCTTTCGTCCTAGCAGTGGGCTAAAGATCGCTTTAACGTTACCTAGAGGAGTACAAGTGGGAGGATTGGGTATGCTCTTAGCGATACCTGACCTTGTTCCCTTTTACTCCAATTCTGTGGTGACTTGCTACCAAACGTCGTGGGTGCTACAGGGGCAGAACGTACCCTCCACGGGTCATTCATTGGTGGCAATACTTTGTTCACCCCTGGAAGGTTGACGTAAGAGTGTATGACTTCAC
The DNA here is from genome assembly GCA_030560525.1 of Diutina catenulata. Taxonomy (NCBI): domain Eukaryota; kingdom Fungi; phylum Ascomycota; class Pichiomycetes; order Serinales; family Debaryomycetaceae; genus Diutina; species Diutina catenulata. Next base: position 14,331 of record JAKTTW010000115.1, read on the forward strand.
ACATCTATAGTTGGACCTTACAGCTGGAGTCAGGGGAACACGATACGCACTACGCATAGGGCATCTTGGTTAGAGTTCCGGAATCCCGTGATCTGGCGTCGTTGTTTCAGCACTGGTTATGATATGTATTTGTCTCAAACATGGACCAATCTCAATTTCACCCTGAGGTGATGACACCTGCAGCGAACAATTCTTATTGTAATGAACATTCCATACGAAATAAACTATTTTCTTTCTTTTGCTACCATAGCCCCCAATGTCACACTTTTATTTTGTGGTCACAATAGGCAACGGTCTCACTTCGATTCCGTCCTTTATGAAGACGTTGGACAACCAGCGCGCTAATTGTAATTCGAAAATGGCTATCACGCCGGCTATTCTTTCGGCATATCCCTTTTTTTTCCTTACTTGCATTCGTGGTAAGGTAGCGTTACTTAACTACACAACTGCCGACGGACCAATGAGCGTCCCTTGAGTTGCTATGAGAAAAATATTTTCGTAGCATTAGTCATTGGCCACATTTACGCTGAGTGAACTGGGCGTTCAGCCTCATTCGCCTCAGAGTTAACAATTAATTTGATGGAAATCCGTGCCGTAGCGATGCCGGCCCGGTCGAGTGTCTGCTTGACCCCGCCAATTTGTGTTTACATGTCTCAGACATTTTTTATTTTTGACGCGCCAAATATGGTGAAATCATTCGCCAAGATCGCAACCTTACGTCGGTAACGGTAACGGGGCAGCAGTGGTCTGACAGCGAGAGAAAGCGATCGGGGAAAGCCGCTGAAAGAACTCTGAGCTAACAAAAAAAAGCCCCCATCGTCCTGACTAAAAATTTACCCCTTGATGACGGGGCTTTGCGAACGCGATCGTTGCTTTCGTCGAGGCACCAATCAGCTGCTGATACTACTAATCTTGCTGCTGACGAATATTAGGCGGGCCCGTGCGCCGAAATGACGGGCTGGGGCGGCTCACAATTTTTTCTTCCCAGGGCTTCCTACCAGGCTCGCGAAATACGAACAAGGCTTCCAAAGTTGCTCGCAGGCGGCGCGAAAAATGTCGCGATCCCTGAGTAACGGCGACACTTCCTGTCTCAGCATTTTCCGGTGTCGTCTCCGCATGTCGTGACCCCGTTACCCGTCGCTTTGGCCCGTCGGTTAGATGCCCTTTGGCACATGCACCTGTCGGTACGTCAAACTGCTATATCTGAAAATAAATTGGGAATGGCATTTGCGAGCGCTACGGTTGACCAATTTTTTTAAGATTGGGGGGTAACCTTGCTAGCCCTGTATACTTCCTACATTTGCGATGACAGCCCTGTCACGTCATAGGGGCCGGGGTTCGTATCACCTACATCATGTACTCTGATACATGCATCTGAGACACATGCAAGAAAGAAAAACAAATGACGACACCTCATGCGGGTGTCAGTAGACGTAGAGGGGTTTACGAAGGCGACGATCGTGGCGGGGACGTTGCCGAGGAGCCGAAGTGGCTCATGATTGGTGCTCCAAGCGTGTAGCCAAAAATAACGTCTATTAGGACCAATTACAACCAAACTGGCACAACCAGTGCTTTTACCCGACACCAGATATTATTTGGGAATGTCTCATGATGTCGGGCAAGGCACGAGTGGCCTAAAGTTAATTCTAATTAAAAAATATGTCTTATTGAGCAAGGCTCGAATGCTATTCTTCTTCTTCTTTCACTTCGGCGGACTTCATTTCAGGGGTTTGGGGAGCCACTCCCTGGGGCATCATCGTCACCATATTGTTCGGCCACTGCGGCCGGAGCAAGTATGGGCTGCCCACATGCATAGGGGGTTTCTCTGCAGGGGTGTCAGAGGGGACGCTCAGGTTTCGCGATGGCGAACCCTGGTCCATGTTAAGCGGGGGCGGAAGGTGTATTTCCTCGTTGTGGTTACGGAACCGCGCGTAGTGGGCCAAGTTGGGCCTAGGGGCGTCGGGAGCAGACACAGACAGCGCCAGCGTGGTGTCCAGCACCAGCTCGGTGTTTGCCAGCAGCACCAGCGACTTCAGGGTCAGCGAGCAGCTCAGAGCGGACGTCTCGGACGCCAGGGAGACCACCGGGATGTTATCGTGGCCCACGGGCAACGGTGGAGCCTCGTCTGAGTCGGTAGCGTCCTCGGACGATTTCAAAAGCCGGAGGAAGTGGCTAAGGCAGTCTTCAACAGGGAAGGTCACGTAGAGCGCCCGCGAGTTGGGCGGCTGGCGTAGAGTGAGCGAGGGCCGGCAGAAGTCCTCGATGCGGTTGTTGTTGAAATCCACCGCATTTTTAGAGTTGGTCTGCACGGCAGCCTCCGCCTCCAGGTGGTTGGTGCCCACATGGACCACCCCGTTGACCAAGTCGCGCTCGAGCATCCGCTCGTCTAGGTACAACGAGCAGTGGATGCGCTTGGACACAAGGAACACCTTCATGTCCGACTTGTACCGGGGCCGGGCGACAATCTTCTTGATGAAGAGGTTGGACGGGGTGTCGCCGGGCTCGCCTAGCGAGTGCACCATCTCCTCCAGGTACTCGAGCGAGTCGATCAACGAAAAATCGCCCGGAGTGGCGGTCTCGAGCTTCAACACCACCAGCCCCTCGGTGTCGTTCAGCGCCAGCCTTGTGACCCGCACAAGGCTGTACTCCGAAACACCAAACACCAGGGACACCGCGGTGTCCAACAGGTTGAACGTGGGCACCTTGACCCCCAGCGCCAGCAGCATCACCTTGTTCAGGTACCCCTTCAGGTCCACGAGGTTACTGTCGATGATCTGCACCAGTTTGGCGCGCACCAGCGTCAGGGCGTGGTTGCCGCCGGAGTAGATGTCGTCCTTGATCTTCGAGTCCTCAAACACCGGGTTGATCACCCGCTTCAGCGTGTAGGGGATCAAGTACTGGTACAACGAAAAGAGGTTGTTGACGAGGGTCAACTTGACCTTGAGCCCGGCCTTGAGGTACCGCTTGTGGAGCTTCAGACTGGTGCCTGCCAGCTTGTGGCGCAACGCCAACTTGACAAACTGTTTGTTGGCCAAGTATTTTTGCTTGATCATCAGCTTGGGGAGCTTGCCCAGGTAGGTGGTGATAGCCGATGGGTCTCGGTGCTGCGAGTAGGCCATGCGGGGTTCCTGGGGTAGTGATGGGTCCCCTGCCGCGCCTTCGTTTAGTAGCGTGTGAGACGTCATATCAAATGGTGGCAACGGCTGCGAAAACTCGGGTAAATTTGGAGAAAAACCACTCACTCCCACGCCTTTATACAACGAGGATCCGTGATAAGTACCGGAAAAAATAATTTGTTTTGGGGGTCTGAGACTCCTGCGGGTGGCTCGCAACCGGTGCATCCCCCACTTGGGCTCATGGTGCGACAATAGAAAAAACCCAGGTCATCCATACCCGCTGCGGCGAAAATTTTGACGACACATTTGCGTTGGCTAAAAAAAAAGGTGGGGGTGCCTGGCAGCACTAGTGGGCAGCGAAGCATGTCATTGCCGTTTTGACGGGACCCTGACGGGGTTTGTTCGATATATGCACCCCTTCATAATATACGTATGTCGCAGCTTAAAACGTGTGGCGCCCAAATCAATGTGGAATTTAGAAACGCACTGGTAAGCCCGCGCCGGCGTGCCGAGCCCGTGCCGGTTGGTAGACGGGGAATGGTCCAAGGAGTGAGACATTGAGAGGGTCCGGCAGCACTGGAGAGCAATGGCTACGAAAGTTTTTTGGCGGTGACGGGGGTGGTTTTTTCGGTATACCTTTTTTTTTTCTCAGCTTCTTTCAACTGCTCTTCGGACTTACGCTACGATTTCGCTGCTTCTGGTAACAACCCGGCGTGACACCGGATGTTGGGACCAGCAACGAACCAGATAAGACACTACAGTGAAATGTTGGTTGCTTTTCTGCAGACCAACCAACGATCCAATTATAATCACGAAACGATTAGCCGCCTACCGATACGCAGTAGGCTATCGCCCCACCAAGTACGCACGTCACTTTCAACATTCATTATTACAAGTCATAGCGAGCCTCTGGGTACAAAAAAATAACTAACCTAGGAGAATTTGACGGCAATGGGGACAATAATAACCACCAACACGATGATGACACCAATAATCAAGCAGATCCGCATCTTAAAGTCCTTCCACCACATGTCTTTGCGCACTCGGTTAGCGCCGCGGCGGAAGCCCTGCGCGGAAATGGCAAGGTTGTCGGTCTTGTTCTCTATCGAGTCTAAACGCTCACCGCGCTCGGCTACCTTGTTGATGTTGTCCCGCATGATACCGACGGTATCATCGATTTGCTAAACGGTTAGTAACGACGAAAGGAGTGGCAAGATACAAATGTCCTGCAGATAGTGGTTTGTTTGTGTCTCAGAAATATTTTCTTCGGGGTAAAAATATTTTTTAACCCCGCCAGCGGCATAATGTGGCAAATACCGGGTCGTTAAGCAAGGCAAATTCTTTTAAACGAGCGGATGCCGTTGGCGTGCGGCACCGCAACCGCCTGGCGCTTCACTTGGGCGGAAAAGTCAAAAATTGAGAAGCCCCCTCAGACCCGTACTCACCAACCACCAGCAATTCGGTGCCGTCATCAGATGCTATGCTGGCGGGGCGCATGAGTTGCCGCCTGCAAGCAGAGCCACAAGCAGGAAGCGGGTGGAGAATGCCTCGGGCGAGGCAGGGAGGAAAATACGGGCAAAATAGATGCTCAACTGGGTAACTGCCCGAGTGATGAGGTAAGCAAACGCCGAAACGAGAAGTATTTTTGCGTGGAGTGGCCTGTGAAGGGCAAGCTGTGCTTGTGATGTCTGCCGAGGTTGGAATGACGCTTCACGGCGGCTATTGCGCGAGAATTCCTGGGTGGCCAGCAGCAAACGAAAATATGTGCTTCGCATTGAGTTGACCAAGGCAAAATCGAAGCATATGCACAGGGGTGGCCCCCGTTTGCTTCTTGAGTGACATTGACATCCAAGTTGGCAGTATTTCTCGGTTCAGAATTTTCACCCGGAAACGAGAATATCACCCTAACCAAGGGCAAATAACCATCCAACGGGGTGATACAGCACTGGTGGTTTGGTCTCTTCAGCCGCGTACTCGTCAAGAGCCACTTTTCAGCCTGAAAACACCTGACACCGTGGCCATCTTCAAAATAAGCTTAAAACCCACAAAAGACCCATCAACAGCAACGGGCCATACTTATTCATTCGCTCGCCACGCGTGGGCAAGCCCGAGAGCGCTCGCTGCGGCTCCCACCGCGGCATAAGCCAAAAATCAGGCCTCGCAGCCCATGGACCACTAAACACCGTAAAAAATCGCCAAAATCGGCTCAACAAACAAACGAAACACACAAACAACATCTGCGGACGCTCCGCAGCCCCGTGACACCGCCCGTTTCTCGATCGATCTCGAAATCAAAACGGACCAGTGGCTCGGCCGGCTCGGAACTTTCCTAAAGGTATACTTACCGCCTGGATCGCCGCAGTACGGTTTTGCGAAGAACCGCCCTGGGTCTGGGGCTCATAGGGATCATATGGAACGGAGGAAGACATGTCAAATAGATGGGACTAGGGGAAACGCAAGCTATCCGTCGGTCTGGCACTGAGATTTTTGGTGTGCGCACCTGCCAGCGAAAAAAGGGGCGGATCATTTTGCTGGCAGGCTTTCAGCCAGCGAAAAGAAATGCCAGGTGGGCGGTGGAAGGTTGAGGCAGTGTGCGAGATGGGGAAGTGAGTACAATAAGAGGTGAAGACGACGAAGACGACGAAGACGACGTAAGGAAGAACGAGAAGAGAACTAAGAGAACAGCGTAGAGGGGAGTAGGGCGTGGGTGTAGAATAGAGACGGTTCAGGACTATGGCTTGTCTCTTGGCACTCTCTATCCGTGGTGCCCACCGGAGTTGCCAATGGTTACGGAGTTAGTGCTGACAGTCTTTTGAAAAGAGAAAACCCACCAAGGTTGCACCAAGGTTGCGGGATGTAGCAACCACCAGGTCTCACCAGGTCTTGCCCACGTTATTTTCCCCAGACAATAATACGACGGCCCCATTACCGTTTGGCGCCCTACCTTAGTAAATAAATCCCCTCTGTACACGTCGCTGGCCCAAGATCGTGCTTTACTTCGCGTCCAGTGTCGTCATCCGGTGGCAATTAAACAGCGCCCCCATGCAGGGCTCGCAACGGGTTGCCACCAGCGACGTGCCAAGAGGCAGTCCACGGTGCGTGGGCGGCGGGCAGAGGACAATAATAGAAACATAGGGTCCCGGGAGACGACCCCGCCCCGTCGTCGTACCCGGTTTTGTGGCCGGGCCGGATTCCACTAAACGATATTTTTAGCCTGGTATCTTTTCCAAATCGGGACGCGATTAGCGCTGTCATTTGCCGTGTGTGGAATGGGAAATTGGTCCAATGACAGTGGTTCTGTGTAAGAACCGACGAATAGGCGCAAAGTAGCGGGGGTGGCGAAAATCAGGCCCCAATGGCGGGGCCCACTCGCGGGGCCCTGTCATCGCCGCCATAGCCGCAGGCTCGGCTGCATACACGAAGCGATGACCGACCCAGCCTTGATTCATGACGTGCCTCGTATGTACGACAAGCGCATGGGATGATCTGGCGCTAGCGGCCAAACCAGGAGAGAAACGTAGGGTAAACCCTCGCGGACTGTAAACTACACACGCTACGGTGCCCACCGCGTCGTCAGCCGGGGGCCAGCGTGTCCCCCGCATGTGCTGGCGCCGCCCCCTCTACTTGAGCGACTTTTCATACGCGTCTCGGTTGTATGCACACCGTCTCGGTCTACGCCTCTTGTCCCCAGTTGTCAGCAGGGCGATGGCCCCGATTCGACGTCAAAGGTGTCACCCGACACTAACAGGGCTCGCCTTGGCTGTAGCCCGCCGCCACGCCCATTTCCCCCGCCCCACGCCGCCGTAGCCCCACGCCGCCCGCCACGGTGTTGTTCGTCGACAATCGTCTAGGATCCACCTGCATATAGCCCCGCTCCCGTTGAGGCCACGCAAAGAATTTTTCGCCTCAACGACCAAAAAAACATTCATTCGATTAACTCCACAATGGACGGTGGTAAGTAAAATCCAGCAATAGACGACTTTTGGAGGTGCCAGGTGGGTGGTATGTGCTGTACAAGACTAGGACAACCAGTGGCAACCGCGCTACGCCGCGGGAACCCCGCCAATCGGCCGCGGGCACGGGCGGGCGATCTGGTGATTCCAAACACGATTCCGACAATGGTGGACCAGAAGCGCCGGCAAGCAACACAATTGGGACCGGGTGGCCCCCATAGACCGGGCTCTGCCCTAGTCTGGGCTCGCTGGTGGTTCTACGGGCCCGTGGCGGCCGGCCAATTCCCCGCGCGCGAAAATCGCAATGGACGAAAAGGGGCAACCAGGAGAATTGGCGGGAAACGGGAAACAGGGCAGCCATGGGGAACCACCCAGGGTGTGGAGACCCAGTGGTGGTTGCGAACCAGCGTTTCCACCACCGCTCAGCCCACAGGCGGTGGCCAGCCCCGCCCCCTATTACTCGGTTGCTTTTTATCCCATGCGCGCGCAAATGTGAAATTTTCCACACCCGGGCCCCGCAACCCACGCAACCAGCGGGCTCACACACGGGCACCGGCAAACACGGTGGCCAGGGAAGTTGCCCAAGGAAAACAACCCGTCGGTGCGATCCGGTAATGACCTTTTTTGCCCAAATTGCGCAACTGCCCAAATTGCCCAAACTGCCCAAATCGCTAAAAATCGAGCCCTAAACCTGGGACAACGCCACACTATAAGCCCCATACGCTCCAAGCCCCAACCCCATAAGCATTGCCTCGTCAACGCGAACCGCTACTAACAAAAATAGAAGAAGTTGCTGCTTTGGTTATTGACAACGGTTCCGGTATGTGCAAGGCCGGTTTTGCCGGTGACGACGCTCCCCGGGCCGTTTTCCCCTCGATTGTCGGTCGCCCCCGTCACCAGGGTATCATGGTCGGCATGGGCCAGAAGGACTCGTACGTCGGTGACGAGGCCCAGTCCAAGCGTGGTATCTTGACCTTGCGTTACCCCATCGAGCACGGTATCGTCACCAACTGGGACGACATGGAGAAGATCTGGCACCACACCTTCTACAACGAGTTGCGTGTTGCCCCCGAGGAGCACCCCGTGTTGTTGACCGAGGCCCCCATGAACCCCAAGACCAACAGAGAGAAGATGACCCAGATCATGTTCGAGACCTTCAACGTGCCTGCGTTCTACGTGTCTATCCAGGCCGTGTTGTCGTTGTACTCTTCCGGTAGAACCACCGGTATTGTGTTGGACTCCGGTGACGGTGTCACCCACGTGGTGCCCATCTACGCCGGTTTCTCGTTGCCCCACGGTATCTCCCGTTTGGACTTGGCCGGTCGTGACTTGACCGACTACTTGATGAAGATCCTCTCCGAGCGCGGTTACACCTTCTCCACCTCTGCCGAGCGTGAAATTGTCCGTGACATCAAGGAGAAGCTTTGTTACGTTGCTCTTGACTTTGAGCAGGAGATGCAGACCTCGTCGCAGTCGTCGGCCATCGAGAAGTCGTACGAGTTGCCTGACGGTCAGGTCATCACCATCGGTAACGAGCGTTTCAGAGCCGCCGAGGCGTTGTTCCGCCCCGCCGACTTGGGTATGGAGTCTGCCGGTATCGACCAGTTGACCTACAACTCGATCATGAAGTGTGACTTGGACGTCAGAAAGGAGTTGTACAACAACATTGTCATGTCCGGTGGTACCACCATGTTCCCCGGTATTGCCGAGCGTATGCAGAAGGAGATCACCTCGTTGGCTCCCTCGCTGATGAAGGTGAAGATCATTGCTCCCCCGGAGAGAAAGTACTCTGTGTGGATCGGTGGTTCCATCTTGGCCTCGTTGTCTACCTTCCAGCAGATGTGGATCTCGAAGCAGGAGTACGACGAGTCCGGGCCCTCGATTGTCCACCACAAGTGCTTCTAAGAAAATGTTCGCGCAGGCCACCTGGGTCCTCCGTGGGTGGCGGGCGATTAGAATTATGTATGAAAAATTGTGAATTTTCGCAACCAGTAGCGGCCAGGCTGCAGTGTAGGGTGGGTGTGGGTATAGGGGTGTAAGGGTGTAAAGGGCTTAGCGGTGCAATTGACAGTGTTGAAGGTTTTGAAGGTGTTGAAGGATTTCAAGGTTTTGAAATTATTGTGGATGTTTAGAGTATTTGAGGGTGTGTGGGGGTTTAAGGGTGTTTGAGGGTGTTGTTGGGGCCCGTCCCGTAACGAGACGGTTCGTTTAGTGTTTGCTATAACTGATTGTTTCCAGAACAATTACTGCCAGAGTTTTGTTTCCAAAGTCTTAGTCAATATTTCGCACCATTATCTTCAATACTTTGATCAAAACAGCCTTACGACACCAGAAAAGCAAAAGAATCAAACCCTAGATCACCAGGAGACATAGGAAAAATTATCTTCAAGTCCTTTTAAGTCCCATCCTTCTTTGTTTTCACCCATTTTCCCTCCCTCTCTTCCTTCTCTACCTTTCTTCCTTCTCCTTCCCCTCGCTCAACACTCTTGCTGCAACACCCATATACCACTCGCACCCACCACACACCACCATGTCGGGTCCCTCGGAGCAGACGGACAAACAGGGGGCCATCCCACGCGATGTTCGCCTCTTGCACCTCATCTTTGCCACCCAGGGCATCCAAAACTACCAGGACCACGTGCCGCTCCAGCTCATGGACTTCGCCCACCGGTACACGGTGCTGGTGTTGAGAGACGCCCTCACCTACAACGACCACGCGAAGCCGCTGAACCCAAACAGCAACATCAACGCCAACACCAACACCACCGTAACCACCGACGACATCCGCTTAGCGATCGCCGCCCGCACCAACTACCAGTTCAAACCGGTTCCTCCGAAGGAGTTGTTGTTGGAGCTTGCCGAGGAGCGGAACGCGAAGCCGTTGCCTCCGGTGATCCCGCGCTGGGGGCTCAACTTGCCTCCCGAGCGCTACTGCTTGACGGCGCGCGACTGGGACCTGATTGACGACGACGACCGCCAGGAGGACGCGGGCCAGGCCAAGCGCCAGCGGAGATAGTGTACTATAGTGTAATATAATGAGAAACGAGACATGGTAGGCAGTGACGAGTAGTGTGACACTGGAGGGTTCTGGAGGGTTTTGAAGTGAGCTGTTGAGAATACAAGAGAATGTTGAAAAGAGTGAACTAAAGGGAGACGTTATCCATGACCAAAGCTGAATCAGTTTATAGGCGATACCACGTATAAGAACGGTTGGTTTTTATATGTGCGTGCCTATGGTAGCAGAGTAGCGCGAATTGACCCAGAGAGACAACAGTCTGTCACTGTCTCGAATCTAAGGCAGTGTCGCTGTTCCCAAAGGCAGTGTCACTAAGCACTGTAGGGTATTATGTATAATGAAAGGTGACAAACCCAAGATACGTCAGTCGGGAGGCGGTTTCGGGTCGGTATCTAGCACTGTGTAGCTTAAGGTTGACTTCCAAGTCGCTACATAGGTTCAAGACGTCAACCAATGCCTTCGCACATTCCTCCTTCTATTTCTTCTTTTTCTTCTATTATGCCTTTATTGTGAATTTTTCACCAAATGGTAAAACTATGTAAAACCTACTCCACTCTGTCCAACGACTTGTTGAACCCGATCATCGGCAACATCTGGTTTATTTGCCCAATCCCATTGTTCAACAAGTATTTCCGCTGGGCTAGCTCGGTCTCCCCAGCGTGCACCCGGAACTCATGCCGGGCGTGCGCCATCAAGTCCACCCGCTCGTGGGACTTGTATATCATCCGTACCAAGTCCCGGTACACCCCGCGCACCTGTTTGCGGAACAAGAACTCCTCCAACGAGGGCACACTCCGCGGTAATCGGTGAGCCTTCATTGACTCTTAGTGCGGCTTCGCACGAACAAATGGTTGCAAATGGGGAGCGAGAATTACGTAAGTGAAGGTTGTATCGAGGAAGAGCCTGAGAAGATTTGAATCTAGAGTTTTGGTTGTAGTCAATGCCAAATTTGAAAGAGGAGTCTGGTGAATACCTGTGTGCTAGTTACCGCTGCTACAGGGGTAAGAACTGTGTTCGTTCCCCTTGATTCCATGAGTGGAAGTCCTCGTTGATTCGAATAATTCGAGGGGAGTCGCGACAGATGACGGTCTGGATCGATATAGTGAGTATTTCCCTCCCATTACTTTAGGCTACGCAGTTCAAAAGTCACATCGCACATCTTTCATGTCTCCACCCGTCCGTACTTTTCTTAACGCGCGATCTCTGGTCTTTCCAACAGACGCGTCGGTTAGGCAACATGTGGGAATAACGCTCTACGAGGTAAATGCTGATGCATGGTGGCACAAGCGAGCTGCTTACTGCGTGTCATTCTGAAAGCGTATATTCTATAAGGAAACAAAGTATGAACAAGTGATCGAAAACAAAGGGTTGGGAGACGCCCAACAACGAAACGAGAAAGTGATGAGGGGTATCACGAAAAATCAAATAACGAACCAAAGAAGAGGCATCATCAATGCCATCTTGGACGGCTTGAACGACGAAGCACCGCTCCCCGCAGTGACGGTCGGGAGTGCGGCTGGGGCGGAGGTCGGCGACGGACCCTCAGAACCAGGGCCACCAGCAGGGCTGACACCAGTAGAAACAGTGGGCACACTGCCCGGGGCGTAAGTTTCAGCGGGAATGACGCTGGGACCCGAGCCCTCGATGATTGGGTTAGCCTTCGAGGGGGACGCGCCAACAAGCACGGTTTCAATGGTGTTCCCAGGAGGAGGGGCCATCATGGTGGTGGTGGATCCATCCGCAACCACCACCTGTGCCGGAACATCAGTCGAGTAGCCTCCTGCATTGGTGGTGGGGCACTGAGTGGTGTAAACGGTGCACCCGGTGCAGGTGGAGGTGGTCAACTCCCCACCGTTTTGCGTGGTGACAACGGCAACCCCAGTGTTTTGCGACGGCTTGCCGTCGGGTCCGGTGACGGTCCACACTGTGGGTTTGGCTGTGCACAGAGCACAGTGTGTGACAACAGTGTAAACCGACGAGTGAGTGATGGTGGCACCAGCCAGGTTGGTGGTGACCACAATCTCGCCCGAGTACGACGACGGGCGACCTTCAGCGTCCACGGAGGTCCACTGAGTCGGGTAGGCGGTGCAACAGTCGCACTCGGTCTTAGTCACCGTGACCACCTGGCCCTGAGAGTTGGTGTTCACGTCCACGATGGCGGAGACCGTAGTCTGCTTGCCATCGGAACCAACAGAAGCCCAGGTCGTAGGGTAGGCAGTGCACACAGGGCACTCCTTGACGGTGGTCTCAGGACCGGGCAATGTCGAGGTCGTAATCACAAGCAGACCGTTGGAATCGGTCACCACGTCAACAACACCAGAGCCAGTGGTGGGCTTCCCGTCTTCACCAGTGGTGGTCCAGGAACAAGTATTCACGGTGCATTGGGGACACCCATGAGTGACCGTGGTGGTCACCAACGAACCCTGGTCGTCTGTGGTCACGTCAACGATACCAGCGTACGAAGTGGGCTCGTTATCAGCTCCGGCCGTAGTGATGACAGTGGGGTACTGGGTGCACTGCGCACAGTGCGTGGCGGTAGAGGTCACCAAGGACCCGTTAGAGTCAGTGGTTACGTCAACCATACCCAGGTAAGTGGTGGGCTGGCCATCGGAGCCGGTGGTCACCACGGTGGTCGGGTATTGAGTGCACTGAGGACACCCAGCGTCAGGGAAGGCCAGCGTCAGGGTTGTCAACGAGCCAATCGAGTCAGTGGTTACGTCAACCATACCCAGGTAAGTGGTGGGCTGGCCATCGGAGCCGGTGGTCACCACGGTGGTCGGGTAGTGAGTGCACTGAGGACACCCAGCGTCAGGGAAGGCCAGCGTCAGGGTCGTCAACGAGCCAATCGAGTCAGTGGTAACGTCAACCATACCCAGGTAAGTGGTGGGCTGGCCATCGGAGCCGGTGGTCACCACGGTGGTCGGGTATTGAGTGCACTGAGGACACCCAGTATCAGGGAAGGCCAGCGTCAGGGTTGTCAACGAGCCAATCGAGTCAGTGGTAACGTCAACCATACCCAGGTAAGTGGTGGGCTGGCCATCAGAGCCGGTGGTCACCACGGTGGTCGGGTAGTGAGTGCATTGAGGACATTCACTAGAGGGTACCTTCACGGTACCCGTGACCGAAGGAGTCTCTGAGTCAGATGGATAAGTGGAGACCGAAGTGGTCAACGAGCCCAAAGAATCAGTGGTCACATCAACCAAACCTGAGTAAGTCAAGGGGGATCCATCAGACCCCGTGGTCACTACCGTGGTGGGGTATTGGGTACAAACTGGACAGTTCGTGGCCAAGTTGGCATCCAGGTCGGTGTTCGATTTGGGATCGCCCGCAAGGGTAGTCCAGCTGGACAGATCCTGCGGAGAGGACAGAGGACTCTCGGGGTAAGTTGACACCGAAGTCGTCAATGATCCCATGGAGTCAGTGGTAACATCCACAATGCCTGAGTATGTCCCTGGCTCACCACTGGTACCTGTCGAAGTCCACGTTGAGGTGAACCGTGTGCAATCAGTGCATCCAGAAGTAGGGAAGGCCAGAGTGGATGTGACCAACGACCCAATAGAATCCGTTGTGACGTCCACAATTCCTGAGCCAGTCTCTGTATTGCCCTGGGCATCAGTAGTTGTCCATGTCGACGTGTAATGCGTGCAGTCGGGACAACCCGTGTCAGATGCTGGGGTTGAAGTGACATTGGTGGAAGGCATCGAGACTTCTGGGTATCTTGAGGTGGAAGTGGTCAACGACCCGTTAGAGTCAGTGGTCACATCAACAATACCTGAACCGGTCTCAGGGTTGCCATAAGAATCCAGGGTGTTCCACGTGGTAGTATAGTGGGTGCACTCTGGGCAAATGCTGTGAGATTCGCTTGTAGAATCTAAACCCAGAGGGGTGTTGCCCGTAGGAGCTTCAACAGTGCCTGTGGGGGCAGACTGAGTGAACTGCGATGTCGAAGTGGTCAAAGATCCGTCGGAGTCCGTGGTGACATCAACAATACCAGAGCCAGTCTCAGGGTTACCGTTCTCGTCAGTGGTGGTCCAGGTGGTGGTGTACTCAGTACAGTCAGGACAGCCGGTCTCAGAAACAGACCCAGAAGTGGGCTCGCCCTGAGGAGAAGCAGCAGACAGCGGCGACGACTCGGCCGAAGGCTTAGGGAACGACGAGGTCGAGGTGGTCAAGGATCCGTCGGAGCCCGTGGTGACATCAACAATACCAGAGCCAGTCTCGGGGTTACCGTTCTCGTCAGTGGTGGTCCAGGTGGTGGTGTACTCAGTACAGTCAGGACAGCCAGTCTCAGAAACAGACCCAGAAGTGGGCACAGAAGAAGTCTCCGAAGACGACTCAGCCGAAGGCTTAGGGAACAACGAGGTCGAGGTGGTCAAGGATCCGTCGGAGTCCGTGGTGACATCAACAATACCAGAGCCAGTCTCGGGGTTACCGTTCTCGTCAGTGGTGGTCCAGGTGGTGGTGTACTCAGTACAGTCAGGACAGCCGGTCTCAGAAACAGACCCGGAAGTGGGCTCGCCCTGAGGAGAAGCAGCAGACAGCGGCGACGACTCGGCCGAAGGCTTAGGGAACAACGAGGTCGAGGTGGTCAAGGATCCGTCGGAGCCCGTGGTGACATCAACAATACCAGAGCCAGTCTCGGGGTTACCGTTCTCGTCAGTGGTGGTCCAGGTGGTAGTGAACTCAGTACAGTCAGGACAGCCAGTCTCAGACGCAGACTCGGAAGTGGCCTCAGAAGAAGTCTCCGAAGACGACTCCTTAGAGGGCTTAGGGAATGCCGAGGTGGAGGTGGTCAACGACCCTTGCGAGTCAGTGGTCACCGCAACGACACCCGAGTCGGTCTCAGGGTTACCTTCAGCATCGGTGGTAGTCCAGGTGGTAGTGAATTCAG
>JAKTTW010000116.1:0-29210 GCA_030560525.1 Diutina catenulata
CCCCAGATACGGACAATTACCCGCATAACAAACCCAAATTCATCTCCCCCTAGCCAATGCGTTTGCTCGCCGTCCTGGACATCCAGGGCAACTGGGACACCTTCCAGCGGGTGTACGACCTCCAGGTGGCTGCCGGGCAGCGCCCCGACGCCATCCTCCATACGGGGAACCTTGGCTTGTGGACCACGGCGCTGATCGTGGCCCTGGGGGACTTGTGGTACTTGAAACAGGTGGTGGCGTTTTCCAGCGTGGTGCCCCGGGCGGTGGTGGACCAGTTGAACGACATGCTGACGATTGCTGGCCACGGTGGTGGTGGTGGTGGGGCTGGTGTTAGTGGGGCTGGTGTTGGTGGTGCTGGTGCTGGTGCTGGTGGTTCTGGTGGAGGTGCTGGAGGTGTTAGTGGGGCTGGTGGTAGTGGTGGTGCTTGCACGGGAGGTGCCGGAGGCGCAATTGGAGGCGCCGGTGCCGGTGCCGGTGCTGGTGCTGGTGCTGGGATTCCCGGTGCTGCCACCAATGCCTCCGGTGTCTCCGCGCCCACCGACGACCAGGAGATCGCCCGGTTCGCCCAGGTGCTCGCAGGCCACCCCCTCAGCACCTACGAAGCGTACGTGTCCGGGGCCAAGCAGTTGCCGTGCCCCGTGTACACCATCTACGGCCCCCTCGACGACCCCGACATCGTGGCCCAGTTCCGGCTGGGCGCGGTGGCGGTGGACAACTTGTTCCTCATCGACCACTCGCACCAGTGCTTCCTCACCGACCCGCACCTGGGCGCGGTGGTGCGGCTCTACGGGCTCGGGGGCACCGTCAAGATCCACTCGTTGTTTGACATGGGCTCCGCGGAGTCTGCGGGCGGGGTGTGTGGCAAGCGGGGCGAGCTCTGGGCCACGCTCCTACAAATTGCTGAGCTCTACGCGATGGTCATGGGTGACAGTGAGAACGGGAATGGTGGTAATGGTGCTGGTGGTGCTGGTGGTGGGAATGGTGGGAATGGTGCTGGTGGTGTTGGTGGTGCTGGTGGTGGCACTGGAGGTGCGACCATTGGAGGTGCCGGTGCGGGTGCTGGCGCGGGTGCGTCTGGCACCGCTGGCACTGGCACTGGCGCCGATGCCAACTACGCCTACGGGTTCGGGTCGTTCTCGGGGCAGTACCCCCAGGCGTCCGGGTTCGGCTACGCCCAGAACCCGCCGGCGTTCCCCCCGAGCTTCCCGTCGTCGACGTTCACCTCGGCGTCCACCCTCAACACCACCCTGGCCCTCTCCTCCGCGGGGTCGTCGATCGCCGCCATCAACACCCAGCTCCCCTCGCTCCCCTTTGGCTCGGGGCGCGCCAACCCCTCCCCGGGGCACGCGTCGCCGCAGACGAGCCAGAACCCCGGCGCGCTCGGCTCGGGCCTCGGGGCCAGCGGCAGTCTCGGGGGGCTCGCCCACAGCACGCTCCTCACCCCCGGTTTCGCTACAAACTCGAACCCGGCCGCGGCCAACCTCCCCCCAACCCACCCTTCGAACCTCCCGTCGAACCTCCCCCCAACCCACTCGTCGAACCTCCCCTCAACCCACTCTTCGAGCCTCCCCTCCGCCTCCCTCGCCCTCCACCCGCGCCTCCCGCCGTCGCCCCTCCAGACGCCGCACCTCGTAATGACGCACAGCATGCCCCCGGGCACAAAACCCATCAACCTCTTCATGTCCCAGGCCCCGGTGGTGAAAACGCCGTTGCTCGAGCACTTGGCGATCATCACCCACGCCGACTTCACCCTCTCGCAGGGGCTCCACTTCCGCTACCCCGTGCTGGGCAACGGCATGCTGCTGGTGGACCTGATGGGGGGCCTGGCCGGGTACATCGAGAGCTACCGGCTGAAGTTCTCGCGGCTCCGGATGATTCTCGGGGAGTTGTGGCTGGTGGTGCGTGCGGACGTGCACCAGTTGCACCGGGGCCCCGTGCGGGACCTCGTGGAGTTGGGGCTCCTGCTCTTCGACAAGATCCCCGTGGCGGTGGGCGAGGCGGTGCCCGAGATTGTGCCTCTCCTGTTGGCACCGGCACCTCCGTCGGAGGACGACAAGGCGCTTCTCAAACGGATCAACGACTACTACTTCCAGGCGTACTACAACCTCTGGCACTTCAATCTCTGCGACGCTACCTTCGACCACCCCGTGGGGTACAACTACATGGCGTTCCACTTGGACCCCGCGTACAACTTTGTGCTTGAGAGGTGCACGGCACAGGGGTTCAACTTTGAGTTCAAGATGGGCGATCCGCCGGCGCCGGTGGAGAACATTGCGAGCTCGCGGCCGCCGCGGCGGCTGCGGAAGTCGGTGACCAAGCGGTAGGTTTGTTTATAGGATAATGTATGCATTTATGAGTGGGTGGTGAGCACCGCGAGGGGTGTAGGAGGTGTGCTATGCGAGTGACGGTGGGAAAAATAGGGTGGTACGGTGGGAAAAATAGGTGGTACGGTGGGAAAAATAGTTGGTACGGTTGGTGTGGGTGTGGTGGGTGGTAGATATTGGTGGGTTGTTAGAGGTGTTTGCCTGCTTACCCTGTTTGTATCTCTACAGCGAAACACACCTGCTTTATTGTACTTCCTTGCCTCGGTTTGAGTGGTCACTCTACAAGAGGAAAAATACCAGACTCTAGGTCAGAGTTATAAACCTCTGGAGTGTCACTACAAAACACTAGCATGCAGTGTTCACCTTAACCACCCGCCCTAACTGTCTACTTTTTTCACTTCTTTCTTACCCAATTGCTCACCCCTTCCTTTCTTCTCTTCCTTCCCTTTCTTCCCTCTCTCCTCCCTCCATTCATTTCGCGCGGTGTTTGAGCA
Source organism: Diutina catenulata (assembly GCA_030560525.1). NCBI lineage: Eukaryota > Fungi > Ascomycota > Pichiomycetes > Serinales > Debaryomycetaceae > Diutina > Diutina catenulata. Next base: position 2,819 of record JAKTTW010000116.1, read on the forward strand.
CCCTCTCCACACCCTCACACCCTCACACACCACTCCACACATTTCCCCCACCGCACTCTCAACCCCCCACCAACCCCCACCAACCCCCACCTACACTAATCACTCTATGCAATGTATTTGTATATGTCCCAGACTATCTAATGCGAGTTCTCGAAAGGCAACTTCATGCCAAACATCACAGGGCCGTCCTGCTTGATCCGGTAGAAAATGTAGAACCACATGGTGGCACCCAAGAGCTTGGAGCCCCACTTCATGTGGGCAGGCACGTGGGGCGGGGCCACAGCACCGTGGCGAATGTATTTGGGAGCAGCACCGGCCATTGTAAGTGTCAGATCTCTGGTTCCTGATTGAAAATTGAAAAGTCGCAATTGGTGGAAAAAGAGGTGGTGGTGCACGGGTGCGCCGCGGGCGTGCGGCTTGGGAGTGGTGGGAAGAAGCTTCTGGTGGGAATTATGGCGAGCAGCGGCGCGGAGTTGCGGAGGTGGCGCCACCACAATGGCTGCGGGGTGTGTCCGGCGCTATTGTTGGTGCCCCACGCGTCTTTCCTTCTTTACATTCTCCCATACGGAACACAAACGGTTCCGGTCCGTTGGGTTAGGGCTCCAGCGCTCGCAACGCGCGAGATTGTGACCCAGCGCGACTCGTTGAACCATCGCTCGCAACCAGGACACTTAGAATTCTCACTCGTTACCAGATTGTCCCATCGCTCGCAACCGGCCACTCAGAATTCTCACTCGCGACCAGTATTTCCCATCGCTCGCAACCGGCCACTCAGAATTCCATCACTCGCTACTAGGCTACTCATTTTCCCATCGCTCGCAACCACACCACCAGTGATTTTCCCATCACTCGTAACCAGCATCTCCTAATCTTTCCCATCGCTCGCAACCGCCGCGACCACCCTGAAACCACCACGACGGGCCCAAAAAATAATAGCGGGGGAATCAGCCGTATCGTGCACCCAAACGGGTCCCCCAATCTCGCCGGCGTGCCCCGTGTGCCTCCGTGCCCGTCTGTCTGCCCACTCGAGGTTGCATCCCCACGCAGAGCCCAGGGCTCGGCACAGGCACCGCCCAATTAGGCACGATCGATGGTTATCCACAAAGTGCCCCGTGCCACAAAATCGCGAGCCCTCTGGCCACCCAGGTTATGAACACCCCCGGGTTATGAACGACCGCCCCTGTACCCTCCGACGAATATTTTTGCGCACTGACAGTGTCTGCAGCGGTTACCACACCGATGCATGGCGGTCGCGTCCAACCGTTGGTATTTTCTGTTCGTGGTAGCGGATCGGCCGATGAAACGACAGTGCCGAAACGGGAAACAGTCCCTACAGGGGATGGCGTGGCCTCCGCGAGACGAGGGGTTTATTTTGCCGCCGAGAAAAGGAATATTCGTCGGACCTCGTGCCCACCCACCCCCCACGAGCCCGGGCAGCCGTCCACCCCGCCCGTAGGCCCACGCGAGCTGGGCTCCGCGGGTTGACGACGCCGTCAGACGCACCGACCCCGTCTCGTGCGGGTATTATTTGGGTATTTTCTTCGCCTGGCGGTAAGGTGACACAAAGCGGGAGTTGCTGGCCCAACCGAGACATGGGCGTCGCAGGTGACGCCTGCGCGGATGCCGGTGCGTCCCCGGCGAGCCCGCGGTGGCTGCCCCTGTGGATTCCTTCGAATCACCTGTTTGTCCCGATTGGGCAGGACAGTGCTGCTGTGGCTAGGGCACGCAACCGGAGATAGCCTGCTGCGGGCAAATTGCGAATTGCGCTGGGACAATGGGCGCCAAGACTCCCGTATTCAGGTGGCGTTGGTGGGTGAAACGATCCAACCGTCGCTGGCGGAGCACCGATCACGCCAACGGTAGCAACAAAGACGGTGGTAACGAGCAACCCCGGTGGTGGTGGTGCGGGCCCACCACGCTTCCAGGGCGCTGTAGGCACGGTTTAGGGGCCTTGCTTGCCTGTGGTGGGTTGCTGTAGCTGCCTGCTGGCCCGGGGAAGTGGCCACGTTTCACCGCGGCCACCAGTGTTCGACCACATATTCGTTAACGCAGGGTCTTTCCTTGCATTATTGTTCGTGGAAGGGTGGTGGTGGCGAGCCCCCGCCGGCGCCAGCGACTAACGCAGGGTATAGTCGATATAAGCACGGTTAATTCTCTACGCCGGTTTTGGTTCGGGCATTTTTCGTCGCCTGGAGCCCAGTTTATCCGCGTCCACTTTCTCCGAATTATATGCACTGATGACACCTTGGTAATTAAAAGGGATAAAGAGGTGGTTGCTGATTATTTTCGACCCCGCCTTTCCCCCACGCTCTCTGGATTTGCACTCTGTGGTGAGCATGTGCTAAGCCTGCCCGATGGTGGCTGCTGGGAAAAGATTCTGCCCTGTGGTGGTGGTTCGCAGCTGTTCCACGTCCGAAATGTCACCACCCGCAATGCGTCAGAGAAAATTAGCCCTCGTGAGGGCTTCATCAGGCGGGTGGCAGCATTGGTTTCAGATTGGTAGCAACCATGGCCTGGTGAAACCGATCGACAGCGGGCTTCCGAACGATCGCCGGCAACCCTCCAAGTGACACATAAACGAAAAAACATCCCATCCACAGGGGCGTAGGTGAAATGATCGCCGTTGCCTAGCCGTCCAAGCGAATAATAGTGTGCTAGCGAGACCACAAGATGACCTCACCCGACAGATGATTGACCCCACCAGTCGGGTGATCACAAGATGGTTTGGGGTGTTGTTTCTGTTGCTACTGCCATTATGGGGGCCCGGTGCATTCAGGGCGATTTCAGGTGGCTTCCATGCTTGGATTGACAGGGCAGGGGGCTGGCACGGCACTGCCAGCAGCCCAAAAAAATACCAGCGGTGCAGCGGTGGCCACGTGAAACCTCGTCAGCGTCGTGGTGGTCGGTGCCGGCAGCAACAGGTGATTTATTTCTTTCCCAAAAGAACAATACGAACGCAATCGCGGGTTGCGAGCGGGCGAGATAATGCTAACAAAGATAACCCGTCTAGCATATTTTTTTGGGTTTGAGTGGGTGGCTTTTTTTCTGCAACCTGAAGAAGGCGGGGTTTTGCAGCCGCCGGGGACGAGTATCTGGGCCGGCTCCAGCGTCGTAGATTGTGGCCGATACAAAGCGGGCTCCCTCCTGGCGCGGGGAATGGTCACCGCCCGACATTTACCCGACACCCGGGATTTAGGTTGGCTCCGTTATTGCTTTTTCTCTGTGTCCACCAACAAACCTTAAAAAGTTGTCGACGAGCCAGGGTCCACTTAGGTACCCGCCCTCGGAGCTCGCGGGTGGTATAAGAGAATTTACGTGTATTTTTTTGTATGGCTGCTGTAGAGGTGTTGATGTCATCAGGACGTCGGTGCTTGGCTTAAAATTTTAAGCGAGCACATCCCCTGAAATTGGGCTAAGCGAAAATTGATGAGAGGTGTACGCGGTGTCGGCGGGGTGTGTGGGGCGGTGGGCCAATTGCCTGGTGGCTGGCGGGGTTGTTTCCCGGTTTTTGAGTGGTCCAGGTACCCGACCCCTTCCCCTTTTTGGTGATCTGGCGGAACCTTCACTGACAGCTGGGGAAGGTGAATTACTGTCGGGCCACGGGGCCGGGAAAAATCAGGACAAGCGGTGGGTGGTGTTGTGGCGGTGGTCTGGTGCTAGGGGTGGCCGCTTTCCGTGTGTTTGTCGGGTTCCGGGCGTGCTAGCCGTGGCTAAAGCGGGTTCGAAAGTGTCAGCCTTTCGCTTCGAAAACCACGAGAAACCAAAGAAAAACATGAGGAAAAACCACAAGAAGACCCAAAAAAACCAGAAACCGGCTCAGCAGTCCCACCGGACCCGGATCTCGACCCTACCCGCCACCGACCCCGCCACCCGCCAGTTAAACTTTGGCAGTATCGAGCACTGCACCACTTGGCATGACGGAATAATAAAGGACTTCCGTCGCGAGAGAAGAACCGCAGCAGCAAGCAAAAGCCCAACATTCTCTACACATCTACCCCACACAATTCTACCCACACGATTCTTAGCTGACAATTTAGGTGACAATTACCGTAGAATTACCTTACAATTTACCTTACAATCCACTTGGCATTCACCTGACCATTAACCTGACAAATTAACTGACAAATTACCTGACAACTCTTGCTTCACAATTCTTACCAGGCAAATTACCTGGCAATTTACCTGACCATTTATCTGACCATTTACCTGACAATTTTCTGGCAATTCACTTGGCAATTTACTTGACTTACCTGACTTAACTGGCAATTTACCAGACAATTTACCTTACAATCCACCCGAAAACCCACCCCACAATTACCACACAATCCACCTACGAATCCACCTACCAATCCACCTAACAATCACCTAACAATTCTTTCCGTTTATTCCGTATCCAATCATAAATAGTACACCACGAAGACACACCAACTAAGACACAATCTCGACAACCTCACACGAATAGCCAACAAACAGCCAACTAAACATCTCACAACCCTTAACCTGTATTATATACACCCTACGGCGAGTTGCCATGCAGATAGTCCCGCTCGTGCAACCGGTAGTGGCGGGTCATGTTCAGCTTCACCAGAAACTGCTTGCCACACCCGTTCCACGGACACTTGAAGATCTTCTCCCCCGTGTGCGAGTAGTAGTGGGTCTGGAGCAGCAGCGGGCGCTTGAACTGCTTCTGGCATATTCGGCACCGGTTGCGCTCGGCGGTCTCGGGCTTCATTTCGTATCCCGAGGGGGCTCGTCGTTTGCGCTGGCCCATGGGGCGGGCCTGGGCCTCGAGCATTGGCGCCATCATTTGCGGGGGCATCGTCGCCGGGGGCTGGGGGGGGTACTGCTGCGAGTAGTACTGGGGGTCGACGTAGGGGTAGTAGTTGGGGTAGTACGAGTGGCTGTAGGTGTACAGCGGCACCTCCATGTAGGGGTACCGCAGCTGCTGGGCCACCGGGGCGTACAGCGGCGCCACCGGCTGGTACATGGGGTACTCCACCACCGCCAGTGCTGGTTGCGCCGGGGTGGCGGTGGAGTGGTGGGCCTGGGGCGGCAGCGCCGACGCCGGGGGCGCCATCGCCGCCATCCCCATTTGTGAGGGCAACTGGGGGGTGGGCTGGGTGAGCCCGAGCGACGACATCGAGTGCGAGCTCGCGCCGGGGGCGCCCTGGTGGCTGTACGACCCCTGGGCCGCGGGCTGGGTTAGCGACGGCTGGGCGAGCGAGGAGGGGGCTTGGCTGGAGCCGTGGTTGAGGGACCCTTGGTTGAGGGAGCCTTGGCTGAGGGACCCTTGGTTTAGGGAGCCTTGAGCTTGGTTAACGGACCCTTGGTGGCTGAGGGAGCCCTGGGAGCCCTGGGGGTGGTTGAGGGCGCCCTGGGGTTGGTTAAGGGACCCTTGGTGGCTGAGAGAGCCATGGGGTTGGTTGGGCGTCCCTTGAGAGTGGGCCCCTTGAGAATGGGCCCCTTGAGAGTGGTTGATGGGGGCCTGGGGCTGGCTAAGAGACCCCTGGTGTTGGTTAAGGGACCCCTGGTGTTGGGTTATAGACCCCTGGTGTTGGCTAAGAGACCCCAGATTTTGACTGATAGACCCCTGGTGGCTAAGCGACCCCTGGGAGTGACTGAGCGACCCCTGGGGCTGGCTGAGCGACGCCAATTGCGAGGTTAACGGGTTCTGGGAGTGGGACGGCGGCTGGGTCAGGGCCGGGTGGGGCGGGTGCGGGGCCAATTGGCCGGGGCCAAACCCCAGCTGGAGCTGGGACCCCTGGTAGGGGCCGATCAGCGCCATGGGCGGGGTGGTGGCCCCGGGGGCGGGCAACGCGTGCGCCAACTGGGTGGCCAGGCGGGGGGGCAACTGGGGGGGCGTGCCCATCAACAGGCCCTCGGGCTCGTCGGAAGGGAAATCTCGCGGCTTCAGCACCGGGGCAAACGGGGCCACTGGCGCCAACGGGAAACTATGGGGGGTCGGTCTCAGCACCGCTGGAAGCATGGAAGGGCAAGGCGCAGGGCTGTGGGGGTCACGGCCGAACAACGGAGCGGGGCAAACAACCGGATCGGAGGGGACGAGGTGGTTGCAACCGGAGGTGGGGCTAAAAGGTTATATATATTTATCACCGGTAATCGAGCTGTCAAAAATTATGCTTGATTAAAAAATTGTCCGCGTTGGGACACCCCTCCTCGACAAAATATTATTTTTTGCAGACGCGCAGCTGAGAAAATAAACGGCGGTGGGCGATGGTAGCAGCGGGCGAGTTTCACTGTGCAAGCGATGGTGCGAGTGCAGGAGGAGGACGGGCGAGCGCCGGGGCCTCCGCGGGGCAGGGAGGAGGCGCGGCGCCGAGGTGCCGCCGTCAACGGCCACCCCCAGGTGCCAAGCACCACCCCACCCCCGGGGCCAGCGCCGCGGTAACGGTCGTCCCCCCCCAGCTGGGCTTATGCACGCACGTGAATATTTGTCTGGCTATAACCGATCGATTCTGGATGTAGAGGACAATGGAAAATATTACCGTTGGCGTAGGTGGGAGCCACTGGTTGCGGCTCAGACAGCGGAGAGCCCGGCCACCGCCCACGTCGGCAGAGCTAAATGCGGCTATAGTTACTGTAAATGAGGGCTAACCGAAGCCATCGATCGAGGCTAGTGTCGGCTATGTGAGGGACCACCGAAGCAGAGGGCGGGGCCCCCGAACATCGACCCACCAATCACCCCATCGGGCCCTGGCCCCGCGAGCGCCCCCCCACCGACAATGGCCAGCGTCGCCTGCTCCTGCTGAACCGCGCAGCCAAACCTCCGTGCCCCAGCAGCGTCAATCGGCGGTTGGGGGAGCCCTCCCTTCCGTTATCACCTCGCTATCGTTTGTCTCCCCGTCCAGGCACCCCAAGATAATACTGTCGGAACAAGGTTAGGGTTTACGCAACTCGCGGGCATTTACCTGCACTGGCCCTCCTCGCTGGCGGCCACAGTGGCCCCGGGAGAGGGGTCCAGATCGGGGGTGCTTGGTGGCCCCAGCACGTGTTTTTGGCGCTGGGCCCACCAGGCTTAGCCGGGGCCCCCACCCTGGGCCCCCTGCTGAGTGGCCCCGTCCCCCCTCCTCCCTCCGCCAGCCCCGGTTAGCAGCCCGCCTGCCATCTTGGGAAGCTCCACTGGGTGCATGCAGATAATAATATGGCCTGATTTTTACAAAATAGTTTTGTTGCTTTTTGTGCTTCTGGTTTGTGGGGACGAGCACCGCACACCCGTTTTGACATGGAAGCACGATTACACGGGATGCAACCCCAATTGGTACAATAGCAAACAATTGGCTTCTATTTTTACGCCGCCACCTGTGGACGAACCCTGTACCACCACTGCGGCCCCGAAGCCCCGTCAGCCTCCGCCGTGCCCAACACGGCAACCGACGGCGAAAAAACATTCGGTTGCAGAGGCGGGAACGAAACCCCTGTAATTTTTTCCTCGACCCCTTTGAGTCAACCGCCCTGCATATGTGCGGAAGCTGGAACCAGTGGGCAAGCGATCGACGGTGGTGGAAAAATTCGAGGGCTGATTATAAACAGAGCACCCGCTGTAGTGCTGATCCGGGCGTGGAGTTTCACTGATTTTCCCCTGGAGGTGGCCGTGATTGGTGGGGGGCTGAGCCTCGTTGCAAATCCTGGCACGGCTCGGTGACTGCAAATCGGGTGCTGGGGGCAACCTCCTGTGGGCATGCAAGCGGGCGGTGCTTCCACGGCTATTGCTGGGGCCGTGGGGTGGCCGAGGGTCGCGGTGGTGCCCGTTGGTTTTGATTTTTGCCGGGCTGCAAGAGAAGCTTGGTTCACAGGGTGGTCAAAAGTGGTGGTTTCGCGCGGAAACACGCTGGAAACCGGCGGAAGCGACGTGATAAATTCCCAGAATATTATTACGATATTATTGAGTCCCGCTATGGTGGTGGCTTTTGTTCCCGGTGGAATTGTCCGGGCAGGGCCCCTGTTTACGCTGAATTACAACAGAAATGTCGAAACGACGCGATGATCGACCAGAAAAAAAGGAGGGCGGTTGGCAAGTGAATCTGAATTATACCGGGGGGTTTCCTGCTTTTTTTGCTGGCTGCCCGCTGCCGGGCCCACCATTGACTCCGCGGGCAGGGTGGTTGATTCGGCTCATAACCAGAGATCAATGCAAGACCGGAGACCAAGCGAGATCTTGCATAAATCTGGTTCCAACGGTGTCCGCTGGGTCTCGGAGCCGGTTGGCCCACTCGAGGTTTTGCGGCAGTGGTATGATTGGCGGTGGTTTTTGTGTTGCGCAGCCGGGGAAGTGGGACAAACAGGAGAGCGGTGGGAGGTGGGAGAGCTGAGGTGGAGAGCTGGGTGGAGAGCTGGGGTGGGAGAGCAGAGGTGGAGAGCAGAGGTGGACCGAGAGCTCTGGCAATCTGTGAGTCGTGGGTCATTATTGGTGTCTGGAGTACCGAGATCTAACCTTATTCACGGCTCGACCGGGATATTTTTGGATGAGAAGACAGGGAATGAGAAGACGGGGAATGAGAAGACAGGAGGAGATAAGGACTAGGACCTAGTCTACGTTGAGATTTCCTCGGTTGGATTCAAACGCTAGTATGGTTATTTTACCTGTTTTGACCTGTTTTGCCTGTTTTCACCGTGTTCGGCTTTGTTCTTCAAACACTGTCCAAGAATTATGCCAGGGGCTTGGAATTAAAAACTAACAAAGAACCAGTGAGCGAGTGATCCTTCCGAGACCCATTTTCTAGACGTTTTTTGAGTGTCTGGTGGTCAGAATCCGGCCTGATTTCGCAGTTCCAAAATGTTTTTAATTATTCACTCGATCCATCGATGGACAGGCATCAAAACCCCTAGGGCCTTGGGAAAACACAGTGGTTTCTCTACAACCCTCCTTCGCGTCACAAAGATCAGTTCCCTTTACCACCACCTTCACCACCTTCACCGCCTCCACCACCCGTCCATCCAACAAAAATGCCCAAAAAAGCTTCCATGCACCCCACCATCTTGCATCGCCAAGCATCCCAAACCCCACCCGCATCCCATAGCCCCACTCGCATCCCACAATACGCCTAACCTCTCCCACCACACCTCTTCTTCTCCCAAAGCAATCATCCGGCCTGCACCTGCCACAAAGTGTCCCTTGGCAAGCACCCGTTCGCCACAAAGGCGCAATCGCTATCACTACATGCGAGCCATCACCCGACGCACCATTAAGGTTGAGCCTTAAAGTTAAGACCTTACAGGGTGTGTATATGTCCGCTGAGTAAGCCAAATGCGGCTAAACTTCCGGGAACACGACGGAGTTATGCATTGGAAGCAAGCACCCCGTGTGTGGCTTCCCCAGCTTTTCTACGAGGCGAAATAAGCTTGAGAGTTGTAAAATAGAACGCCAACGGCGGCTGGCGGCGACATCGGATTAACGTGCGTGCAGAAAGTTTATGAGCGGAGACGAAGGCCACCTGTGCCGACTAATGCCACCCGTACCTCTTGTGAAGCCAGTGAAGCCACCTGTACCTCTTGGAAGACCACCTGGGAACAAAAGCCCACCTGACTTCTTTTGAAATGCACCTGGTCCCTTTTGAAACACTACCTGGTACCTCTGGTGAAGCCACCTGGTACCTTTAGAAATACCACCTGGGACCTGAAACCCCACCTGGACATGAAAAACTACCCGGTATCTTGTGAAATACTACCTGGAGCTTGTTTTGTGAAACCACCTGGGACCTCTGAAATGCCACCTGGGTCCTGAAATCCCACCTGGTACCTCTTGATACCACCTGGTACCTCTTGAAATACTACCCAGTACCTTTTGAATCACCACCTGGTACTTTTTCAATTACCACCTGGTACCTTTTAAAATGCCACCTGGTGTCTCTTTTCGTCTCTCTGGTACCTCTTTTGGAATGCCACCTGGTACCAAAATACCATATGGTACCTCTTCAAATCCTACCTGGTACCTGTTTAGTGAAATGCAGCCAGTTACCTGCTCTATGAAAGGCCACCTGGTATCTTTTTCTGCTCACTGGTACCTTTTTTCGACTCTCTGTTACCTCTTTCGTCTCTCTGTTACCTCTTTTGTCTCTCTGTTACCTCTTTTGTCTCTCTGCTACCTCATTTCGTCTCTATCATGTGATACTCGTAGAACTGAACACCACCCTTCGAACATCAAGCCCTCTGAAACCCCTCTGAAAGCCCTCTGAAGCCCCCAAAAAGCCTCTACATACTCTCTCGCCTCATCTCACCCCCACACCACCTCTAAACCCCCTATACCTCCCACCCTAGACCCTTTTCCCCCTGCGTGGTGCCACCTCGTCGCGAAACATCTCAAGTGTTTGTCTTCCATCTCAGTGTTTGTTTTTACATCGCAAGGGTTGTTTTTACATCTCGAACTGTTTGCTTTCCATCTCAAAGGTTGTTTTTACATCTCAAGGTGTGTTTTTACATCTCAAAGTGAGTTTTTCCATCTCTCAGTGTTTGTTTTCCATCCCATACAGTTCGTTTTTCCACCCCAAACTATTTGTTTTTCCACCCAAACTGTCTTTTTTCCACCCAAACTGTGTGTTTTCCTTTTGTTTTTCCCGCGAATCGCTATACGAGGGTACGGCTGATGTGGATCAGACGGGTGCGGGTGGTGCTTCCCCTCGTGGTGGTGCTCATCGTAGTAGCGACGGTGGTCTTCCACCAGGACCGGGTGCTGTCGATCGTAACACAGGCGTTGGGGCAAAAGGCTAATCCGGGTGTCCCGGACAGGGCCAAACACCCGGTGCTCCAACTGCACATCGAGCCAGAAGCACCGGGAGCACCGGGAGCAGACACGGCTGACCAGTCCACGCGCTACAAGTTCTCGTTGTTCCGCGGGGGCGACGTGGGCATGGACATGGGCCGGTGTAGCGAGCTTAAGGCCAAGAAAACCGTAGCCGTGGGCCCGTTCCACGACCTCACGGTGCTGTTTGGCGAGTTTGTGCCCCGCCACGTGGGCGAGCTCCGGCGGTATGAGAAGCTCATGGCCCATCTGTTGGCGGAACAGGTCACCACGGGCCAGTTTGACGGCTGGTTCCACTTTGCGGGGGCCGCGGTGTGGGACGACGAGCTTGGGGCGAACGTGATGGTGCTGCGGGTGATGTACTCGAAGGAGCACACGCGGAGACGGGCCACGTTTAGTGTGTTGTACGTCCAGGCGTACGACGGGGACTGGAAGGAGGTGGAGACTGCTGGTTCGAGGTCTTTTCCGTACATTCTCCCTATTGAGTTTGAGCTCGGGAAGGGCCAGCTCGGGAAGGACGAGCACGGAAAGGGCCAGCTCGGGCCAGACGCGAAGGGCCAGCTTGGAAAGGGCCAGCCTGGGCCAGACGAGCAGGGCCAGTTTGGGCCAGAGGACCCAAGAACGCTCATGGTGGCCCACCAGGGCCGGAAGGTGCCCGCGGTGGTGTTCAACATGAAGCTGGGCGACACCCGGGCGATGTACATGGCCAAGTTGTGGGAGGGCAAGCCCGTGCGCTTGGCTGCGGACGGGGTCTCCAGGAAGACCGAGAAGAACTGGACGCCGTTCGTGGTGGCCAGCGAGCCCGAGCTGGTGTTCTTTGTCTACCGCTGGGAGCACATGCAGGTGCTCAAGTGCTCGTGGGCCGGGCAGTGTCTGTGGCAGGCGATCGCCGGGACAGCGGGCAAGAACAACGCCGAGCACACCGCCAAGGCGATCAGTGCGTTCCGTGGAGGCACCCCGTTGGTCCAGGTGGGCCCCAACCAGTGGCTCGGGTTCATCAGGGCCCACTTGGTGGACTGCGGGTGCGGGTTCGAGACCTACCGGCCCAACATGGTGGTGGTGGCTCTCGCGGACGACGGTTTCTGCTTGCTGGAGATCTCTCCGTACGTCCACTTTGGCATTGCTCTCACTGCGTGGGACGGGTCGTCCAATGTGTGTGCTGCGGTGCCCTTCCGGCCCAATGCGTTGATTCCCAATGGCATCGACGGGGCCGGCGACACCTGGCGGTTTTTCTACAGTGTCAACGACAACCTGGTGGCGATGACGACCCTCAAGGGCCTCGAGGCGGGCCCCGTGCAGTGCTCTGGGGGGTCCAACTTGTACTGTGCGTTGGGCGAGCTGTACCAGGAGTGTAGCGACTACTACTTCCGGTACGGCACGGGCGCGATGGAGGAGGAGAAGCAGAAAAAGAACTAGAGAACCAGAGAAACCAGTCGAAGGACTAGCTCAAGAAACTGGTCAAAGAAACTGGCGAAACTAGCCAAAGAACTAGCCAAAGAACTGGCCTAAGAACTACCAAAGAAACCAGCCAAAGAAACTAGCTCAAAAGACTAGCCCAAAGAACTAACCCAAAGAAACTAACTAAAAAATACTAGCTCAGATAAACTAGCTTAGTGGTAATAAATTAATCAAATAGGCCGAGGCGATTGCTGTCAGAGTGTGTAGTGAAGACCTAATTCCTGGCTTACTTGTGAAACATAGCCTATAATGAAACATTCGGAAATAAAATACCTAGTTTACCAGTTTTCAGGACAAAATACTCATTTTTGAGGTTTAAATTTTGCCCTCATCTGTCTTCCTCATATGGCCATCCTACAATTCACCGCAACAAGAAAAAATCCGATGTAGTGTAATGGCTATCACGGTTCGCTCTCACCGAGCAGATCAGGGTTCGATTCCCTGCTTCGGAGTTTCTTTTTGCCCATGGACGAGCAGGCATGACACGCCCGTCTGTCTCTTTTTGCTTTCTCTGGTCCTTGCCTTCCCGCTTCGACTTGCCATTCTTCGATGCATCCTACGATGCCTATTTGCAACCGAAAAAGAATCAACCAAGAAGGAACCTTGAACCAAAAAAAAACGACCGTAACGCAATGCTAGATTATCCACTCCTTCAATACTCACCATGTAGACTCCTACTTCGAATGGACTCCTACTATTCAATTCATTCGTATAATCAGTAAATTAATATATAAATCACTACCAAGAATAAGATCATCATGCGTCGATATTCTTGGCTGCGGAACTCCGCTTCATTATTCGTCAGTCATGACCTGTCGGCCTTATCGCTTCACGCGGCATACTGTGGCGGTTGGTCTCTCCGCTTGTACGCCGGGGGATCGAACGGGATGTCCCCTGGGTCCTCTACCGGCCCGGGCCCGGGCCCTAGCGATCCCTGCGACCTGCGGTCAACGGTAACCTTGCGTGTGGACGTCGAGTAGAAATAGCGGTCGTGGGGAGCGTCGCCAGTGTCCTTGGCCCGCCTGGTTCGGGACACTCTGATAGTCCCCTGCCACTCCCCGTTGACAAAGACGTCCGCAAAGTACACCTGCGGGCCCTTGTCCAGCGCAAACAACAGGCTGTGGATGATCTGGGGGAACACCTTGTCGAGAGCGTCCTGGACCTCCATCATCGACTGCTTCGAGTTGACCCGGTGGAACTCGTAGTAGTAGGTCCCGATCCTGCCCCGACGCGGGTACTTGAGGCCCCATCCGCGTTTGTGGCGACTATACTCAACAGCAGCAACGGCTCCGAGGGCAATGAAACCAAGAACCATGTGTCTGAGCGGGCTTGGTGTCCCAGCAATTTAGTCTCGATTAGTGATACGGACTGTATATAAGTGTTCTAGAATACCCCACCATGTAGCGAAACCACTTAGGGCCACGGCCGAAGAAACTGCCTGAGGGGCGGTGGAGGAGCGGTTAGGGTCTTCTAGCGATGCAATCGTCTCTTGTTAGTGTTTTCTCAATGCAATTAGAGCAGGTACTCCGGCGGAAGGTCCTTTTCCACCACAGTGTCGAAAAGGGCCAGTCTCGGGTCCGGGACGTGATCTAGCGGCTCTACAACCTCCTCGTCCTTGACCAACACGTCGAGCCGCTCGAGGGGCGGGTCGGGAATGCTCTTGGGCACCTCTCGGGTGCGGGACACCCGAAGGGTCCCCTGCCACACCCCGTCCGCGAACACATCGCCAAAGTACACCGTCGGTTTGACCCGCTGGAGGAGCCGTTTCTTGGCAAACACCTTTTTGTCAAACACCACCTGGGTGAGAGCGTCGTCGAGTGCGTCCTGGACGTCTCTCATCGACTGGCGTGGGGTCCGCTTGTGGAACTCGTAGTAGTATGTTCCGAACTTACCCTCACGGGGGTACTTGAGGCCCCACCCGTAGCGGTTGCGGCAGTACTCGGCCACCACGGCCACGCCAAACCCGGCGAAGATGAGGATGAGCACTGCCACCAGGCACACCTTGATCTCCCATACCAGCATCATGTGGTGAGCGTCCGGTACATAATATGCAAGTGCTAAGGGTGTGTCTGCAAGGGTCTGTCTGCAAGGGTCCTGTCAAGAGCGATAAGAACAAAAGGAAAAGGCACGATAAAAATACACTAGGCACCGGAGTGAACCGTAGATTTTCTAGGAAGCACCAAGCCAGGAGGTAGGCTGACGACAACAGATATGGCATCACCGTCAAATTGATAATGACGGTGGTTATTTGATGGTCGACCTGTCGGTCTTTCAGTTAGAAGGCATATTATGGACAATGCTACTGGTACGCGGTGTTTGCAATTGGCACTTTTGTGTGTCGTTACTCCCAGTGACCGTATGGTGAAACTGCCTAATATGTCCCCATGCTTATGGCATCAGCGTTTTGGTCGCCTGTAAGATCTGAGTATACGCCAATTGGCTGATCTTGAGGATGATTTCTGATCTTGGGGATGACTCTTCAAGTATCGTGTGCTCTAAGACTTGTTTTAGCCAGCTTGCTTCTGGGACAGCGTCGTATGGGGCTACATACTCAGCAGGTAGACAAAGCAGGAAGACAACAGAAAAGTAAGGCAACAGAATCCGAAGACAACAGAATCCGAAGACAACAGAAATTGATGGCTCCCATGTACCCGTACGCTTCAAACCAAATATGGTAACCATCCAATAGTTGGTAGTTAAGCGAAGGTAACCGTTCCATATAGTAGATAGCTGTGTATATTTATTGAGCATGATGGACATAAGGTTGTTATTACAAAACTCAAAATGAATGTAATCCTGAATATTGTTACACTGTATAGACTGGAGTCTATTGGCACTCCCATCTAATTCATGACCGTATTTCATACCTTCGATCTGAGAGATCCACCATGACTCAGAACGACAAAATCACCAACAGTACCTTCTGCCTTGGCTTCTGACCCAAGCCTGCTCGCAACATGGTGGACGGACATTCCCTGAACAATTCTAATCCCTATGGATCGGTTGGACCAATGTACTCTGTTGTCCCTCAGACAAGCCCTCGTCTCGCCTACCCTCGCCTACCCTCACCCACCCTGCCTACAATCTACCTTAATGATGTTTATGCAATGTCTATCGTTTCAAAAGCCCGTTCTTGCGCGGGCTGTCCTCCACCACATAGCGAATGCTGGTGTTGGCGTCGACGTCGTCCTCCTCTGTCTCCATCAGCTCGGTGTACTGCAACGTCACCAGCGAGAACAGCCGGAACGGGTCGTCCTCGTCGCCAATGGTGAACCCGGCCTTCTCGGGACGGTCCTCCAGCTCCTCGAGCCGCGCCTCGGGCGCCCCCTGCTTCAGCAGCTTGGTGAGCACCGGCAACATCGGGGGTTTCTGGTTGCGCAAGAGCGCCCACTGCGTCGTCTTGAAGAACGGGTGGTTCTTGACCTCCAGCGCCCCCAGCTTCAGTCCCAACCGCTTGAGCTCGTCCTTGATCAAGAGCTTCTTGATGAGCGACTTGCCCAGCAGCGAGATCGCCTGGGTGTCCAAGAACTTGACGTCGCGCTTGAGGATGTTGGCAAAGGTGCGTTTGCGGTCCAGGCCCTTGAACGGGGTGGTGCCAAACAACATCTCGTAGATGAAGATGCCGAGCGTCCACCAGTCGACGGCCACGGTGTGGCCCTTGCCCCGGATCACCTCGGGCGCGATGTACTCCTCGGTGCCCACGAACGAGTTGGTGCGGAACCCGTCGATGCACGCCTTGGTGTCCATGTGGCCGCCCACGATCCCGGGGTTCTTGTGCGACCCCAGCTGCTTGGAAAGGTCAAAGTCCAGCAACATGATGTGCCCCAGCTGGTGCAAGAGAATGTTCTCGGGCTTGAGGTCGCGGTAGATGAACCCCATGAGATGGAGGTACTCGAGGGCGGCCGTGACCTCGGCCGCGTAGAACCGGGCGTCCGCCTCGCAGATCAGCTTGGTCTGGCGGGTCTGGAGCGCCCGGAAGAACTCGCCCCCCATACAGTACTCCATACAGAGGTAGAGCAGGTCCTCCAGCTGGAAACTGTGGTACAACGTCACGATAAACGGGTGGTTCAGCGTCGCCAAGATCTCCTGCTCGGCGAGCGCCCGCTTGATCTTGTTGCGCTCGATCATCTCCTTCTTCGAGAGCACCTTCATCGCGTAGAGCTTGCTCAGCGCCTTCTCGCGCACCAAGTACACCTTGCCCACGTCGCCCTTGCCGAGCAACCGGATCTTCTCAAAGCAGTGCGAGTCCACCTGGGCGTCCACCACCTTGGTGGCCGCGGTCAGGTACATCCGCTCCTGGGTGTAGGTGCGCGGGCGCACCAGGATCTCGCCGATGTGCTTGGACACGTCGAACGGCTCCTCGGGCGGCGCCAAGTGGGTCGTCAGCGAGTGGGTCAGGTCCAGGAGGAGCCGCAGCACCAACGGAGCCAGGGCTACCCGCCGCAACGTCCGCTGGAGCGGGTTGGTGGGCGGGTGCATCCCGGTGCCGAGGTCGCCCTCGGCGTCGGCTACAATCGTCGGGAGCGGTGTTCCCAGGCTTCGGGAGGGCGGTCTGACCGCGGTCCCAGCTTCCAGGCCCCGGTACACCGCAGTGGCAGCCTCCAGGCCCCGGTACACCCCGGGTGCGGCCGGGTAGTGGCCTTGGTGGTCCGAGCGCGCAGAGTACGCCTCCAGGCCCTTGGCCAGGTACAGCTCCAGGCCCTTGGCCGAGTCTGGGCCCCTCGCATGCGGTGTGTGCACCTCCAGACCCCCCGAAATCGCCCGCGACCCGGTGAAAACCGGCTCTTCCTCGGAGTTGCGGGCCTCGACAATCTCAGGGATCACCGGAGGCATCTTCTCGGGCAGCCGGGGCCGCAACCGAGGCAGGTTGAGCGAAGAACCGGGCTCCAACAGCACCACCGAGTCGTGGTGGCGCAACAGGATCTGGATCCCGGCGTCGGCCACCTGTTTGGGCGGGGCCAACTCGGTTTCGGCGTGCGGAGGCACCCCCTGGTGCTGGAAGTACGCCAGCCCAAGCACGGTGGCGTCCCCAGGCGGGTCAGCAGGCGCCATGGCATCGGTGTCGGTCACCGGGGCGTTTTTCGTCGGAGAAACGGGGACGATTCCGGGCAGACTCAGGGCTCGTTTGCGGAGGATCCGCTTGACAAAGTGGTCCACCTTGAGGTTGGGGAACGCGTGGGTCAGCAGGGCGTTGGAGTCCAGCCCCAGCACGGGGGTGTGGGAGCCTGTGCGGCCGCCCAGGCCCAGCGGTGGCCGTGGCGGAGCGTGGGCCTCCTCCAGGGTCTCGGACCCGGCCACCAGCTTGGAGGCGGTGGCACTGCGCAGGCCACGGGCGGAGCCCTGGAGAGCCGGGCCGGGGGAGTCCACCAGGGGGAACGGTTCCGCTGGCGGCTGCGAGAGCCGGAAGAACGACCGCAACTTGACCAACGGCGGCTTCAGGTCGTGGGAGGAGGAGGAGGGGTCGGGCAGGTCGTGGGTGGATTCTGTGGGCTGTGGTGGCGCCAGCGGGCTGGCGTGGGGGCCAGGAGACGCGTCCGCGGGCGCAGAGGGGTCTCCGTGGCCGTCAGCAGCGGTGACAGCAATGGTGGGGGGGCTTCCGAGCTCATCGGAGGACGACGAGGCCACCGGGTCTTCGGTGGGCACGGGCGGTTGCGGGGTCGAATCCAGCCGGAACCACCGCAGAATCAGGATCAGACGCAGTCGTTTGCCGTCCCCGTCGGAGCCAACCGCGGGGGGCACTTTGAGATCGTCGTGGAACATCGTGGCGTTGTTCTCTGACCCGGTCACTGGGAGGTGCCTCTTTGCGGTGCTCGGTGCGATCAAACAAAAAAACACGCACCCGGAAGCGTGCCGTGGGGGAGCGCGGGGGAACGAGGCGGGCGTGTGGGCTGTTGGTGGGTGGGCTTGTAGAGGAAGCCCACAGGTGGCGGGTGGTGTAGTTGGTTTGGTGGTTGGCCCTCGCTGGCGGTGGTGGAGGCGATGTGCTTCCACACGGCACCGGATCAAAAGAAATTCGGTTGCAGCCAAAAGTAAGGGGCAGTGGGGTGATGGAACGAGAGAAAAGGAAAGGAAAGAGGGTACCAGGGGTGGTTGTAGACGGCACAAAACACTGTGCCACGCCCAGCCCGCGGGGTGCTCGGGCGGTGTGGCGACCCCGCTCACGTGGAGCCGTATACGAGCACGCGTGGAGATCGCCGAGGCAGGGCTGAAAGCTTATTGACGCGGTGGCCCGTCGCTTGGCGGGATCTGATCGGGTCTGCCTCGCCTTCTGTCGAGCGAAGCCCCGGTGCTGGCTGCGTCGTATCCACCTCGTTCCGCAGTGGGCACAACCCGTTTGGGAAGGTGGGTCGCGAACACCTGTCCGGGCACCGGGCGGGTGAAACGCCAAGCAAGCGCCACTCGATGGCTGGGGGGCCAAAGTGGGGCCATCCACGCGTCCACAGGCGCCTTCCAGCGTGGGGGGACCGCGAGCCAAACTCCGCCGCTTTCTTCCTCTTTGGGACACTCGCAGCCATGCGGCTCATCGCGCCTCATCGGAGGGTCCAAAGACCAACCACACCCCCCGCCAGCGAACGACGCAATGAAGTTTCTCACGACGAATTTCGTGCGGTGCGCCGTCAAGGGGTGCCAGACCCTGGACGACCTGTTTCCCTTGCGGTTTTCCGAGTGCCAGTTGGTGCAGCAGGAGGTGGACTACAACCCTGAGTTTATTTGCCACATGTTGGACCGGTTGGAGTGGCCTGCGGTGCTCAAGGTGGCCCAGGACCTTGGCAACACCCTGTTGCCGCCGCAAAAGCCCGAGGGTTTGGACCCGATCATGGAGGACGACCAGGCGGTGCTTAGAGATCTTCACACGTTGCTTGTGGAGACCCAGATCATCGAGGGCCAGATGCAGTGTGGCCACTGCGAGCACATCTACCACATCAAGAACAGTATTCCTAACTTTCTCTTGCCCCCTCATTTGGCTAACCAGTGAGATGGGAGGAGATGAGAGGAGTTGGGAGGAGATGAGAGGAGATGAGAGGAGATGAGAGGAGATGAGAGGAAGTGGGAGGGTGGTGGAATGAGTCCGCAAGCGGACTGGTATAGAGTAATGCATGAAGAGAAAGATATTGAAGGTATTGGACTGAATGGTAGAGAATCTTCTCTGGGGATCTCAAGTTTGTTGGTTTGTTCGATGGTGTGGAGATCGAAGACAATACTGAAAAATAATCGTCGATCAGGAGATCTTATTATAAAGGGTACCAAGCTTGAGAATCGAGCGAGTCCTGTGTGTGGAGTCAATGATTTGAGTGTGTTGGAGTGAACATTGGGTTCGAGGGAGTATTCAACTAAGTTCACGACAATGAACCGTCGAACATTCGATCATCGAAATTCATCTCATTAATTTTAGTGGTCGAATCTTTGTCACGAAATAGTTTCACAGCTTGCGGGTGTGGATTGACTATAATTTGTATGAATAATTGTAAGCGAGGCCGGTTACATTCTCGGCAACTCTATCGTGAATTTGTTTATGATCTCGATGTCTTCGTTTTCGTGAGCCAATTGATGTAGGTGGTCAAGTAGTCGACCACGGCTGGGTAGCGGCTAAAATGGTTTGGTTCTATCGTATGCCCCAGGAAGTGGCTACATGACTCGGAACACCCTCTCACCTTCATTTAATGAGGAATTACAAGAACTCTGACCAGGGCCGCTAATGCTGTGTGAACGGGCTCTCGATGTTTCATTTGTACCCTATGGGCAAAGTCCTTCGATGTTTCGCTATTGCAAAGCACCAGCCATATTCAACCAGATTAGGAATATCCTCCCTATAGACCTGTACTGAACAAATACACTGCTCGAGTCGTGACGAAGTATCAGTACATTCGTCAGAATGGATGATCAATGTCATTAGCTTACATAGTGGTAATCTTATAGTAGTATTCTGAAGTTCCAATGAAACACTCTTAGCCTACACTCACCCTAAGCATCTTCACCTGCCTCTAACCTTACCCTCTTCAAACAAAAAACCCACTTAGTCCAACATTCGAGCTCCATCAACCACCCATGATACTTGCCCACCCATTACGTTTGCCAACCATTGTGCTTAACCACACATTATGCTTACCCACCATTATGTTCTCGTCACTTTATTACCGGTCTATGTCTATATTTGTCCTACTTTCTCGGCTCCAAAAGCAACTCGCCCAACGGCTTCTCCGAGATCCCGTCCCCGGTCTTGAACACCGTCTGGCCCCGCACCACCGTCTCCACCACCTGGCCCGTGAACTTCATCCCGTCGTACGCGGTCAACTTGTTCTTGAACAACACGTCCTTGTTCTCGATGGTCCACTCCTTCTTGGGGTCAAACACAAGCACGTCGGCGTCCATCCCCACCGCGAACTGGCCCTTGCGGTGGTCCAACCCCACCTGCTTGGCGGTGTTCTGCGAGCACCACTTGGAGATCTGCGCCAAAGAAACCGGCGGCAGCTGCTTGAGACCCTCGGTGTGCAAAATGGGCAACCCAAGGCCCACCGAGGAAATGCCACCCCACGCCTTGAAAAAGTCAAGGTGGCCCACGCCCTTCAAGTCAGGAGTGCACGGCGAGTGGTCCAGCACCACCAGCGACACCACCCCCTCGTGGAGCGCCTTCCAGAGGTTCTGGCGGTTCTTCTCCGACCGGATGGGCGGGCAGCACTTGAAGTGGGTGCAGCAGTTCTCGATGTGCTCGGCCAGCAACGACAAGTAGTGGAAGCAGGTCTCGGCCAGCACGGGCAACCCCTTCTTCTGGGCCTCTCTGAGCATGGGCACCGCCTCCTGGGTGGCCAAGTGCACAATGTGCACCGGCACATCGGGAGTCTTCTCCGAGCACTCGATGATCTTGGAAATAGCGAGCGTCTCGAAGTTGTCGGGCCGCGAGGCAAGGAACGACAGGTACTTGGAGTGGTCCAACTTCTCCACCGCAGCGGCATCGAAGTCGTGGGGCTCCATCTCGGCGTGGAACATGAGCAAAGTGGGGGCGCCTCTCACCTTCACAAGCGCCTTCTCAATGTACGCAGGGTCGATGTTGGGGAACTCGTCGACCCCAGAAGGGCACAAGAACCCCTTGAAACCCCGCACACCCATGTTGATCAACGGCAAGAGGTCGTCGAGGTTGTCGGGCACAAGCCCGCCCCAGAAGCCGACGTCGACCCAGGTCTGGCCGTGGGCGGCGTCCAACTTGGCCTCGAAGTTGGCCACAGTGGTGGTAGGGGGGATAGCGTTCAACGGCATGTCGATCACCGTGGTGACACCCCCCAGGGCTGCGGCCTGGGTCCCGGTCGCGAACCCCTCCCATTCGGTGCGGCCGGGCTCGTTGAGGTGCACGTGGGCGTCCACCACACCGGGCATGACCACCTGGGGCAGCACGTCCGCGTACTGGGTGACGTTGTACTGCTTCAACTCGGGCGAGTCCTCCTTGAGGACCTCGCGGGCGATGTGGACGATTTTGCCGGAGTCGAGGCAAAGCACGAGCGTGGCCGGCACGAGCTCGCCGTCGAGAAGAACCTGGTTCAGGGCAATGGCACGGGTCATGTTTTTTGGGTGGAGGTGGTGGTGGGCATTGGGCTCTACTTAAACCGGAGAGCTCGCGAAATCCCGAGAAAAAAAAAGTGGGTGACGGGTGGGGAAGTTGCTCGGGCCGGGGAGCGATGGCGGTGTGGTAGGGGAGGTTGACGCGGTGGTGGGTGCGTGGGGGGGTGTTTGGGGTGGTGGTGGGTGGTTTTCTGTGGTGGGAGGGTGGTTTTGGTGGGTGGGTGGTGGTGGTGGTTACCGGGGAATGCCGTGATGCAGGAAATAGGAAGACGAGAGAAAGGAATGAGAAAGAGAGAACGAGCGAGAGAACAAAGAAGAGATGTTTGAGGAAGATGTTTGAGGAAGAGAAGTTTGAGAAAGAGATGGTTTAATGGGCGTGTGGAAGTGGGGAAGATTAGCGTATTGTTAGAAACGGTGTGGGGTGTCTTTTGTGTCAGGTGTTTGCGTATACCGAAGATCGGTGCCGTGATACAGTGAGACTTCGGAACATATCGAAGAAGCAAAACCGAAATAGAGAGTAGAATATTGAAAAGCCATAAGGAATGAGAGAAATCATATACACCACTGAAGTCTTCACTTAACGTCATCAAAGGCTTCACACCTTCTACCCTCCACTCTCCATTCGTCTCCATTCGCCTCCATCAGCCACCTTCGCGTCGTGCCTTAATTTACGCACGCTTATTAGCCCACTACCCCACGTTTCACACTACCGTCACCACCACGCCCACCACGCCCACCACGTGGCTCCCCTCACACGACCCAAAACACTAAGTCAACCGTCACCACCTCCACCGCCCATCGCCGTTTCTTTTCGTGGCAACCGTCAGTTGCGAGCCCTGCTTTCGTTCTGAGCCCTGGGCCGTGTATACCACCTACTCAAAATTTTAGCCCCACCAACCACCTCAGAAGCCGAACCGGCGCTCCACGGTGAGTTTGTTGCTACACATCATGGCCAGCTGCGCCCGCTCCTTTGCCACCACCGCCCTCCGCGCCTCCACCAAGGCCTCAGTCGCCCGCCAGGCCGCGGTGGCTGCAAACGCCGATCCCATCGATACCCCGAGAACGTCTCAGGTGTCTGAGCCCACTGCGGGCCCGGTGCTCACCGAGCCCGTCCCCGAGGGGTACCGCCGACTGACCCACCCGACGCTGGTGCCGCTCAACAAGCTTTTTTCTAACATCTTCCCCCTCCTGGTCAGGGAGCTGTGGGAGGACTACGGGACCCGCCACCAGCCACTCATTGCCCAGGACCGGCTCTTGCTGTTGCTCCCGTTCTATCCCGAGCCCGATGTGGCCGGACGGTCTGCCGAAGTGGTGCAAACCGAGCTCGACTCGGGCAACCGGATCAACGAGTTTGTCATCTATCCGCCGGGCACCCGCGAAGCAGACCCCGCCAGCGTCAACCACCTCATCATGGTGCACGGATACGGTGGCGGGCTAGGCTTTTTCTACAAAAATTTCGACCAGTTGCTGTCGCTTCCCAATTGGGTAGTCCATCTGATTGACCTTTTGGGGTACGGGTGCTCGCTGCGGCCGCCGTTCGAGCTTGCCCACGAAGACTTGGCCCACGTGGAGGCGTGGTTCCACGACCTGTACCACGAGTGGGCCGTCAAACGCGGGTTGGCGGGGCTCAAGGACCAGACATTGATCATGGCCCATTCGATGGGGGCGTACTTGATGACCACCTACGGCCTCCAGCACCCAGACTTTTGCAAGAAGTTGTTGATGGTGTCCCCAGGGGCCGTTATCAAGCACCGCAACCCGCCCGAGGTGCCCACGTACTTTGCCAAGTTGTGGGAGCAAAACATTTCTCCCTTCACTTTGGTGCGCAAAGCGGGCCCGCTAGGCTCCAAAGTGGTGAGTGGGTGGCTGCTGCGGCGGTTTGCCAAGTTGCCCAAGGCCGAGCAGGTGGCCCTCCACAAGTACGCCTACGCCATTTTCCAGCAGCCGGGCTCGGGCGAGTACATGCTCAACTACTTGCTTGCACCGGGGGCCGATGCCCGTCACCCGTTGATCGACCGCGGGATCCACAACCTCGACTGCGACATGTCGTGGTGGTACGGCCGCGAGGACTGGATGGACATTGTGGGGGGGCGTCTCTGCTCCAACATTATAAATGCCATGGGCAAGCACCATCTGGACGTGCGCGAGATCGAGGATGCTGGCCACCACTTGTATTTAGACAACTACCCCCAGTTCAACCAGATGATGGTGGAGGAGATGAAGCAGTTTAATTAGATGTATATACGACACTGTGGAGTAGTTGGTGGTTGGTAGATTTATGATTGAATATGCACGTAAATAAAAATTTCGGATAGTGGTTGTTGAGTAGTTGTGCGTATGAAAGACTGGATGGGTGGCCCATTGGTGGTATTCGGTTATTATGGTCTTATCAACGAGTTGCGTTGTGTGCCAACGTCTGCAGTCTTGTGTGTATAGAACACATCTATCTCACTATAGGGTACTCAGGTTGTTGTAGAAATGATTCTGTGCCCCTGGTTCCGCCTTGTCGGCCTTAAATCGGATTCGATCAACATGTTCACCATTTGTTAGCGAGTTACCTCGAAGCTCGTGTTGGTGCCAAGGACTATCCACTACCCCCACATCAAGTACCTAGTACCTCCGCAGGCTGCGCCCCATACTACGTGCAGCTTGCGTAGCATGCTCATTAGCTCATGAGTTATACATACCAGGCAAATTCAACTTTGATTTCCGAAGGCGACTCCACTACGCCTACGAGTAGCTAATTTGGTGCGGTGTACAAGCGTCTTCATAGTATTCTCAAAAAGCTACAGTGCTAGGCGTTCAGAATTACCTCGATTTGTAATATCCTGGAAAAGGGATTGTTCTTGCTTGCGTGGCTGCAAACTGCCGAATCAGGCGAAAACGATTCTTCTAACATGATTCACATCATATGAAAAAGTTTTGTAAATGTTGGAATAGTTACCCCATCTATACGCGTGTTATGTCATGTATGTGGACGTACATCACAAATAATAGTCCCCCACAAAGGCACTACCCTACTGAAGTTGACAGAGTATGGTTTTTTGGCACTTTTTCCCACGAGTAGCTAACCTCTTTTTTCCTGGAAATTTTCGCAGTCGCGGTAAACTTTGCGGGATCCCGAGGAGAAGCGATGCAAGTAGCAGCAGCACAGGGGCAAAAATACACGCAGCTGTAAGGTGTTCCACAGGCAAAAAGAAACTCCGAAGCAGGGAATCGAACCCTGATCTGCTCGGTGAGAGCGAACCGTGATAGCCATTACACTACATCGGACTTGTTGAAGGCAGCTTTTTGGTTTCAGTAAATGTTCAGCCCGTTTTACATCTTGAGGCATTGATAAGGTTGTTTGGCACTTTAAATACAACTCAAGGTATCCAAGAGTCATTCGGATTTTGGTAAAGGGTCGATTTCAACGACATCAGTCAAAAAATAATCATCCTCGAGAGTGCCTCACTTGCAACACTACTTCGCCTGTAACGCTCTTAGTGAATAATTAGATTATACGCAGAGTTGGTGTAATTCACCACATTAGCTGTGAGTTTCGACGAGATCTTAAATGTTTCGTGTTGAGGATACCCTCGCATTTCTTTCAAAATTTCGCAAAAAGGTTATAACTTCAAAAAGAGTGACAACGTAACGAAAGCTCGAACACACGCTGACGCGAGAGGGTTAAAAAGCAAAAAGATACTCCGAAGCAGGGAATCGAACCCTGATCTGCTCGGTGAGAGCGAACCGTGATAGCCATTACACTACATCGGAATTGATGAAGGCGGTGGAGTGCGACAAGTTCAAGTGGTGATCATGCTTCCCTAACCGTAAAAAAGAGTTCAAGAGCCAAATGGGAACATATCGACGCTCATTTAAACCTTCTGATCGTTACATATGGCCCTTGGAGTTTATTCTGAACACATAATCTGATGTTTGACGCTCTATTCCACGGAAAGAATTGTTGCACTAAAGGAACAAAACAAAGACATCAACATACTTCAAGGAAACGTCTTCTATTTTACCTCACGTCGTTCGGTGGTGTTAAGAGATCCCTGGTTGGCATTCTCAGCCCTTAGCCACTACTAGAATTTTTCACACTTACTTAGAGTACTTCACGATGCGATAAGCGACCCACCTTGGAAAATGAAAAAAATAAACGTGAAGTAGAAGACACGCCAGCAGGAGAGCATGTAGATGGCAAAAAAGATCTCCGAAGCAGGGAATCGAACCCTGATCTGCTCGGTGAGAGCGAACCGTGATAGCCATTACACTACATCGGACTTGGTTGATGTCGGTGGATAGGCTTCGACAGAAGATGCGTGGGTGGAAACTGTGTCTACGATTGCAAGTGGTTCGTTTTTGAATGCCTCATTATCACCCTGGGTTATGAAGATACTCGTAATGTTATTTTAGATTACTCCCCCCATAACTTTCAAAGACCTTTTGCACCCACATAATTTGGTGCCTGATATTTTTTTCGCTCAAAGCTTAAAAAAACGCAAGATGTGATGAGCTCCTAAAATACAGTCGTTCCAATAATTTTTGTAAACTTTTAGATACAGGAGTTCAAAATTGATATCCGGGTAGTGCAAAAAAAACTTCCGGTGAGACCCAATCTCGAGCGAGAAATTCCGACTTCAG
>JAKTTW010000117.1:0-28991 GCA_030560525.1 Diutina catenulata
GAATTTTCGACCTATCGAGGGTAAGTTCTCGTGACTAATGAACTGAAGATAAGTGCCTACGAATTCCGCTGAATTTGACTAGTACCCTATAATTTTTCTAAAAAATATTGGAACGACTGTATTTTTCTTAGCCTACTATTTTGCCTACCTTCTGCCTTTGTAGTACCACCGCCACCCAACATTATACCGCGTCATGCGCGGTACCCACGGGTTCTCTCCCGTTGCAGCCGCCACCGCGCCTCAATGGCCCACCAGCACACCCCTCCCCATCCGCCCACCACCCAATTCGCCCGTGCCACCCCAAACTCGCCCCTGTTCGCTGGCCACCACCGTCCGACGATCCCCCACTCGATCCCCCATGCAGTATCACATGCCTCGTTCCCCCGGGTAGTTGCGAAAAATTCGCAACGACTCCAGAACAGTAGTAGCCATGGACAAAGCAATTGATTTCGTCAAGGACACCCAGTACTTGTTCACCCACTGGGCGCAATTCGTCGACTGGACCCCCGAGCTCCAGTTCGCCGTCGCGTGCATCACCTTCAACCCCGTCTACTGGAACATCGTGGCTCGGATGGAGTACAACACCCACATCTTGACCAAGATTTTCCAGCGCGCCAAGTACGGGTGCTACTTTTTGGCGTTCACCATCTTCACCTTGGGCATCTACCGGGACCACGTGTACAACGAGGCCCTTGCCAACCAGCCCACGTACTACCCGTACTTGGAGAACCCCGTGGTCACCGCGTTGGCGCTTGCCACCTTTGGCTGGGGCTCGATCTTGGTGGTGTCGTCGATGTGGGCGTTGGGGGTCACTGGCACCTACCTCGGTGACTACTTTGGCATTTTGATGGAGGAGCGCGTCACCGGGTTCCCCTTCAACGTCAACGACAACCCGATGTACAACGGGTCTACGTTGTGTTTCTTGGGCACCGCGTTGTGGTACGGCAAGCCCGCGGGCATCTTGGTGGCCGCGTACGTGTTTGTGATGTACCGGGTCGCGTTGGCGTTCGAGGAGCCGTTCACCGCCAAGATCTACGCTCTCAAGGCGGAGCGCGAGGCGAAGAAGGCCCAGTAAGAGTGTCCTACCTTTTCAACAAACAATGTGCACTCCACAGTATTCAACATGCTTGGCTGGTCCAACCATCGCTGTACATATCAAATAGTAGAACAATTTATCAGAGTGTAGGGTATGGGTTTGCTGTATGCAGGTCACGAAGGTCGAGGAAACATGGTCCGAACGTGTGGGGGAACAGCGGGGGTGGGGGTAGAAAAACTGACTAGGACGGGTTCTGAAGGCCGCTGGGAGGAGAGCCAGTGGGCAATTGTGGTGGAGGGCGGTATTATAGGAGTTATTCATTATGGGTGCGTGCATACAGGGTACGATAAGGGAGACCGAACCAACGGGTAAAGAACGGAACCAGCGGGCTGAAAAGTGGGCTCTGGGTTCAAAAACACTAGTCTGCATTGCAAGTAACACTAATTTGGTCATTAATTTGGTCATTTCAGCTCAACTACTATCAGCGACCCGTATTCACCCAGACCAAACCCACCAAAAGGGCATTTCTTCGCCCGTATCGTCCAGTCTACTACTTTAAATTTACCTAAATAGTTACTCGGGGCCAGAACAATCATCGAACCGGCGCAGCCAGCTTTCGAGCTCGCGGTAGGACGGGCTTTGGCCCCTAAAGTGCTTGCGAAGCCCCCATATCTGATTCTCCAGAAGCCGAACAAGAGAAGTCGCCAACACAAGCTCGGTGTTGCTGTACCGCGACCAGCGGTTGGTCAACTCCAACCCACGGTAGAACTGCTGAGTGTGCTGAGTCACACGATGATCATAGGGGCTCCGGGTCTGCGTCTTCACGAAATACACGAAGTCTGCAAGGTTGGGCACAAGGTAATGTTTAACAAGTTGGGTGATAGCTACACAGAGGTCGATGGGCAAAGTCCATGGCACCAGCGTGGAGCTTTGCATTGCAAGCCGAAATATTACACTCATCTCGCGATAGATCTTAGCGTGTTGGTCTTCAGGGAGGCCTTCGAGAACAACATTAAACGGAGCAACCCAGAGGGGCCTTCCCAGGTCCCCTCTGAGACGATCTCTGGCAGCAACAAGCACGGTATTGGCACACACCTGCAAATCTCTAGGGAAGTGGCTCACAAGCTCCACCCACCACGGCTCAAACAGGAGAACCTCTTCGGTCAACCTGGTACCAAAGTTTTGGTAATTGGTAGTCCGCCTTTTCCAGCGTTGGGCGTCAAAGGGCACCAGAACCGTGTACGAGGCCATAAGCTGCGCAATCGCTCATCTACCGTGCTTTCAGACGGTACACAGCCTTCCATCTGCAACCCTCAGCAGACAATCAGATCGTACCAGCCGTACCGTCTAGGGAACTCAGCACTCCGAGGACCCCTGCCCAGCTAGTACCCATAGACTATCTACAACCACCCCCACACCACCTCTATCACCCGTCACCTATTCGTATCACCCATCCCCACCCCACTTACATTCTATCTCGTCTAACCTTTCGTGTCTCATTACCCTGGGCTCTATGCAGTCATTAATCATTACACAAACTCAAACAGCTGGTCGTCTCCGCCGCCAGCGTACTTGAGCGTCAACGTCTGGAACTTCTCCAGCGCCTTGTGGTAGTACAACCCAAGCACCGACCCCGCGGTCCGCCCGTCTCCCCCGAGATTGAGTGCCACGTAGTAAAAGCCGTCAAACGTCGCCCCCAGCAACAGGGGCACCCGGGAGTCCGGCACCAAAAACTGCTCTTTCCACCGCATGTAGATGACGTTGTGGCCCAGGTCGTCGCCCGCTCCGATCCTGCGAAGCCGCTCGACCACCTCGGCATCGGTGTGGTGTCCGTGGGTCTCCTGGCACGGGTCCAGCATGAGATATTTCCAGTGCTCGATGTCGTTGTCGAAAAACGAGCCCCACTGGGGGTTTTCCGTCACAAACGAGTACTGGTGCTCGAGCAGCAGCCCTGCCAGCCGCGCAAGCGGGTTGTTGATGATCTCGCCCTTGAAACAGGTGATCATGTCTTGGTCGGAGATAAGCCCCCGGATCCGGAGAAAACCCGTGACACACGAGTTGGCTAGGTCCACTGTTTTGAACTCGACAAACACGTTATACAGACTGGTTCCCAGCCGCTGGTTGCCTATGTATTTCGCCTGGGGCAGAAGGTAGCGCCCCCACAGGTCCAGCGCCGACGAGGGGGCACTGACGTGGGCAAAGTAGTCTCCGGTCTGCTTGAACCCCTCTGCTGGGTCAGCTACCGGGGTGGGTATAGCGCTCACATCGTCAGAGCTCTTGTGGGGAGCGAGATCGGGGCTGTGACGGCCTGGAGTCGGTGATCGTGGGGTAGTAAGCCCGAGTTTGCGCCTGCGGGCGTCTTCAGCGGACTCTGCTGACGGCTTGGTCGGTGCCTGCCGCGGCTCAAAGGTCGCGGACACGGGCATCGGGGCGTGGAGGGTGGCTGAAAGTGAGGGTGCTTTATACCATGTGAGCAATGATTCTGCAGCAGTAGTATGCACGCCGATAAGAAAAGAAAGCAGGTAGGGAGTGGAAGAAGTAGGGTGGGTGTAGGAAGGGTGGACGTGGATGAGAGTGGGTGAGAGTGGGTGGAGAGTGGGGGGAGAGCGAGTAGGTGGCCAGTGTTTAGAGGCTCGTGAGGGGGTGGTGGCTACTTTGGTGGGCTATTGGGTGTTGGTCAGGTCGGTTTGCTCCGGGTAGTCGTGTGGTGGGGTAGCCGTGCTGGAGCAACTACGAGATTATCTGGGGTAGTGGGTCTGTTACGGGTAGGGTGGTGGTGGTGGAAGTGTGGCTGGTGCCGGGTAGTGGACACGGGCTGGTGGGGCCAGTATGACCCGTCGGATCACCCCACATGGATCTTACGGAACATGACTAAGGAGCCTAGCAACGTAGACACCACCGATACCGCAACGCAGCAGTGCGTCCTATTGTTGCCTGTCGCGTGCTACTCGGAGATTTCCCCGTCCAACCCCGATCGCTCCGTCGCCAATGTGTTCTGTGCATCAACGCAATGCAGGGAAGAGAGGGGAAGGGCCGGAAGGAAGGGTGAGTATTGTTTGTGTGGATTCGTAGAGTTCTCCGCTGGAGTTATTTCTTAGATCTAGGAGCAGTATGTTAGATCTAATGGTTTCTTTTGGTGATTTAGTGGGGAGTGCTTTTAGGCTACCGGTAGTGGTCGGTAGAGTCACGTTTGGTGGAGTGACAGCGGGGATTGCTAGCGGTAAACACACGGGGACATGGGGCCAGGATTATCACATGGTAAACGAGTCCCTGGTTCTGTGGGTGGTTTTAGAGGTCTCGTGACCTACCCCTGAGTCCGAAACCGGTCGTGCTCGGGTCACGAGCGAGGCTTGGACAAGATCACGGGGGAGGGTTTTGGAACTAGAGACCAGTCTGGAATAGTTCTATGACTATATTCCAATTATCCACATCTATCCGCTTCTACTACGTCTGTCTCAATTCCACGAGAACCAGCCAACGAGCGTAAGCAAACCCTACACCAACCCACCAGCTGCTCACCCGCAGTTTCAAAACCCAATTGAGACTCCACCTCTTCTCTCACTTCTTTCAATTGCCCTCTTACCAAGTTTACCCGTTCTTGGCGTGCTCCACACAGGACCACCGGATTCTGGCCCATGGCGTATAAACACACCCATTAACTCACGAGTCCAAACGCAAATTCACCCTGAAATACACACAGTACCCTAATAACCAACACTACAACCCCAATAACCCACCACCACGCTCCTACTCTGCTTCTTCTCTCCGCCCTTCTCCTCTCTCTGCCCTTTTCCATCTCCGTCCTTCTCCTGTCCTTTGCTCCACCAAACCCCTGTTTTCGCCTGCGAAAACACCCCGCAGTCAGGCACAGACCACCCCAAACCCATGAGCACGCCTGCGACGCCAATCCACCTGGCCCCCACCGCAGAGGTGCCCGAGATCCCCGACGACGTCGAGAACGACTTGGATCTCAACCCAGACCTCTACGAGATGAGCGACACCGAGGAACCCCCCCAAACCCGCGACCAATTGCCACAAATCGACACTTTCACCAACCTGGTGGACATAGAGATTGACCGGGCGAAGCTGGAGTTCACCGACGCACCCCAATTGCTCCGTGATGGCCAGATTTCCCAATTGGTGATGGACATCGACAACAAAATGCTCGCCGTCCAGCGGAGATTCATCAAATCGCAGGCGGGCGAGGTGCCGTGCCTGTTGTTTGAGTTGTTTGACGACTTGGCCGTGGTCATTGACGAGCTCTGGCGCACAGTGACCACCCGCAACCGGCTTTTTGGCCAGCAGGACTACTTCATCCGCATCGTGGGCGAGGTGGAGGACTGGTTGTTGCACTACCGGCGCCCGTTTGCCGAGATTAAGCCCCCGGAGCCGCTCGAGCCCCAGCAGTACCGCAATTTGGTGCGTTACTTTACTTTTTTCCAGAGTTTGGACGTCAAGCTCCTGGTGCTCGTGGACGGGTACCAGGGGCCCAGAACGACGCAGAAGATCTCGCGCACCGAGATGGTGCGGCTTGTGCCGTTGCTCAACCGGGTCCGGGTGGTTATAGCTAACCAGATCGGGCCGTTGGTGGAGCGGTTGGAGAATTTGCGCGACGAGACGTATGTGCCGTTGCGCCAGGTGTTGGACATCGAGCTCACGCGGGTGTTTGAGGGGTTGCTCGACCGCGCCAACTCGTGAGGGGAAGAAGGAATGAGATTTGCTGGCAGCTTTGAGTCTGTTTCGAGTCGAAACCAGTTCAATCGAGCCCAGACTCAATTCTCTGCTTGAGACGAATTCAGCGCACTGAGAGGAAAGAGACCGACCAAGGACAAAACAGGAGGCACCAGGAGCTACTTCCCATGTATATAGGACCATAAAAACCAGCGAAGTCAGCCCAGGACAGACACTAAAACCCAATTGCAGTTCCACTCAAAGCTTACTAAAACCGCTTCTCAAAACTCTTCATAGTAAGTAGGTTAAATACAACCAGTCAACGGGAAAAAGCACTACTCACATTGTTCTCATCGTTTGGAACCCCATTCTTTTCTTATTGTCGTCCCAACGGTTCCCCAGATTCCCTGCAGCCGCCTGCATACGCTCAGGATGAATTTCCGTTTTCGTCCATCAGCCACTAATGAAGGTAGTAGAGTACCAAGGGACAGAGGTGGTGATCGACGCCACGGACTGGCGCCAGTCGACACGGCTCAAGGTCCAGATCTTTGGTTGCTTCATGCTTTTCACCCTTTTTGGCCTCGCGGAGCAGACTTTGGGCACCATCATCCCGAAGCTCGAGGCCCACTACCACCTCAACGACTTCACGATGAGTATCACCTACGTGGTGGTGATGTCGGGGTACTTTCTCATGGCCGCTGTCAACGAAGTGACCCACAAATACACCGGTGTCCGCGGGGTGGCCACCGGCGGGGTGTCGTGCTTGTGCTTCGCCTACTTTGTCATCTCGTTGCGACCCCCGTACCCGATCTTTTTGATGGTCCACTTGTTTGTGGGGCTTGGTTTTGGCGGTCTCGATGCTGGCATCAACGGCTGGATGGGCCAGCTCACCGACGCTAACCAGTTGTTGGGGATTTTGCACGGGTGCTACGGGCTTGGGTGCATGATCCTGCCGCCGTTGGTGACGTTTTTGATCCACAACACCAACTGGAGGTGGCACGACTACTACTTGGTGCTTGCCACCTGTGCCAGTTTCACGCTTTTGGTGACGCTGATCAGTTTTCGCTACGAGACCCCGGCCAAGTTTGCTTATCTCCAGTACGAGAAGCACGCGAAGGAGGTGGAGGAGAACGGCGGCGACGAGCTCGCCCCTGTGACCGTGGGGGATGTGGCCCGGCTCAAGATGGCGTGGATGATTGCCATCTCGCTTTTCTTGTACGTGGGCGGCGAGGTGGCGTTTGGCCAGTGGCTCGTGTCGTTTCTCTTGCGGGTCAAGGACTTCCCCTACGCGTTGGCGCTGTGGATGGCCACGTGCTTCTGGACGGGGCTCACCGCGGGCCGGATGATTCTCGGGTTTGTTACCGCCCACTACTTTACGTCGGAGGTTAAGGCCAACTGGGTGTATATCTTGGGGCTGACGCTTGGGTTTGCCACGTTTCTTTTGATCCAGGCGATTGCTGCTGAGCGAAACACCATGATTTTGGGGCTTGATTTTGTCACCGTGTTCCTCACCGGGTTCATTACTGGTCCTATTTTCCCTTCGACCATCATGAGCGTGTACGACTTGATCCCTGTGCGGTTCCACACCTCGGGTATGGGGGTCATTTGCGCGTTTGGTGGTGGCGGTGGTGCTGTGGTGCCTTTCTTGGTGGGCTTGGTGTCCCGATCCTCTAACAAGGGGCTCTCGACGATGCCGACTATCATCACCTGTGTGTTCATTGCGTTGTCTGCTCTCTGGAGCTGGGTCTACACCCACAAGCGGGTGAAGGTGTGATTATACAGTTATAGACTACTCATAAATAGCGAAATTTCAAGTTGATGTATGGTGCTCGTTGAGTTTTAGCAGCTGTATGCTTCTCAGGATCTCAGCCGCTCGAGCCTGCTAGAGAAGCTGTCACAAGATCTGTTCAGATCTGACTCAGATGCAAACACTCGAGACGTGTATGATTATTGTGTAGAAATTTATGTCCTAGGGGACTCGGAAAAACCCCATAGCAGAGCACAAGCAGCAAGTTGCTCAGCATTTGCTCCCGCTCACGCCATTTGCTCCGATCATTGCATATTATCCATGCCATCATGGCGATCCGAGCGTATTTCTGTGCATTTGGTGCATGAATCCGTAAACTGGGTATCTCGCATCAACTACTGAGCACGCCAAAGTTCACCTATTCAGTGGAAGAGGGTTAACTGTAATCACGACATGTCATAACTAGATCTGTATGCTATTCACTTTTACTCTTGCTGGTCGTGATAAGCTGAAAGCAGTACAGCTCGGAGGTTCTAGGTGTGACATCCTGTTTCATCGTTAGCTGACCGGACAAGAAAGCTCGTAGTATTGGGGACTATTTATACCCACGGACAGAGGGCCGGTATTAATCAATCATGGTAGGAACCATTCTCAAATTTTGGATAGTTTTCCAAACCATTGTGGCACTTGTCAATGCTTTGGAAATAACTGAAAACACCGTCAGTGTGGGTGAGGTTGACCTTTCAGCAGAAAGCTTCAGCATTGCGCCCAGTGTGTTTTGGACCATCTTGAATGCCGAATACGCGTCGCTACCTCAGTCTGTTCGCGTTGGCACAGAGAGTGGGTTTTATATCCACGCAAATTCGGATGTCCCCTCGCTTTGGATTACTGGTCAAAATTCTGGCACCTTGGTTAACGACGGGGTGGTTTCATTCAGTGCTCAGCAAGTTCCAACCGACTTTAACGTCGATCTAGTTCTTTTAACGTTGACGAATAATGGCCAATTCTTTGTCAGCAATAATGGGGCTACGGGCAACGGTAACCCTTGGCACATTCACGGCATGGATGTAAGGAACGAGGGAATGATTTCTTTTTACCAGAGTGTGCCAACTACTGACACGGTTGAGCTCATGGGCAACCCCTTTGAAAACCATGGAGATGTTTGTATATACAACCGGGTGTTCAATGTGCAAATTGGGATACTGGGAGACGGTTGCATCCAGCTAGCCGAAGAGGCAATCATAGTTCTTCACGATGGCTCGCAACCTGGTCAAACCATTCAATTTGCTCCAGGCTCAACTGGTATCATTCTCACCCGGGAAAACGCCGAGGAGAACGAAGCTCCCCACCATGTGAGAGGGTTCGGGGAGGGAATGGCGATCAGTTGCTTCTACCCATTAGACGACGTATACTACTCAGACCCGTTGGTTACGGTGATGTACGGAGATATTACTTTCCAATTTGATATCGGCAGCGGCTACGACGGGAGTCTTTTTGCTATCGTTACACGAGACCCGCTTAACTACGGTCTAGCCAATAACGCTGTGATCTATGGAGGACCCGTGCCCGAACAAGCAGCCTCTGGGGCCAGATGTGGTACCTGCGTGGCTTTTGTAGATGCACCGACTGATACAGAGACACCTTCGGAGCCGACAGAGACAGCCACCGAGTCTGATACAGAGACGGCTACAGAGACGACCACTGAGTCGAGTACAAAGACGATCACCGAGTCGGATACAGAGACGACCATCCAGTCGGATACAGAGACGGTCACCGAGTCGGATGAACAGACAACCACCAAGTCAGATACAGCGACAGAATTGGATACAGAGACGACGACCGAGTGGGATACCGAGACGAAATCACAGACTTCGCTGGAAACAGAATCATTCCGAGAGCCTGAAGAGACAGCCACTCAATTGGAGTCTCAAACGGATTCGACAGATATAGAGACGTCGTTAGAGTCAGAAACGTTTGCAGAGACAGAAACAACCGACGTTTCTGAGACATCAGAACCCACGAATGACTCGGAGAGGACTTCAGAAAGTGCGAGTGAAATACCTAGCCTGGACAGCCTCGAGGTCCCTCTGGAGACGGACATTCCTACAAGTACCGAGTCCCAGCCTTTGCCAACACAGTCTGTGAGTGAACTTGTGCCCGTTCCTCCAGACAACACTAAGCCCGAACCGACTACCGAGACAGGAAGTGATCCCGAACCGGTCTCGGGAACATCGAAGTCTGTCGTTTCAGACACCGTGACCAGAGCGTCAGACACTGGCAAAGACAGTGAATCAACTTCAACGTCTGAGGAAGCGCAAAACACGCTGGCTGACTGCCCTGAGTGCACGTATTTCAATACCAGCGTGACAATTGCTGAAGAAGAGCCTACCGAAAGAGAATCTGGCTTTGTGATTGTGACAATAACAGATGGTCTGGTAGTAACCACCGCCACTTTTGAGAGAACCGAAAGCTGTTCAGAATGCACTGAGTCCACCACAGCGTGGACAGCCGAGGAACATGAAACGGGTTCTAGAACTGACGCGATTACAAACTCGGGTGGCCAGTTGACTCTGTCCATCTTGTTTGACGAGAAGTGCTCTGAGTGTACTGAGTTCTCCACTGAGTGGACCACAGAAAATGGGGCTGTCACTGCCAAATCCGGTGTGTTGATTATCACCACAGGCTCCGACGGCGTGTTGACAACATACACATCAGAGAAGTTGGAGTCTGACGGCTCTAGGTCCAGGGTAGACATTGTAGCCAGCGTCGAGTCGGGCAAACTGGCGACGACGTTGACGATACTGGATGATCCAACCTTAGCGAAGCCAAACACCCCATCCGATGCTCCTAGTTCTGATGCCACGGGACACCCTCAAGACACCTTCACCACGGGCTCTCAGGAGAGTGCCGCGACACCTGCTTCAGAGCAGCCAGAATCTCACAACGACCTGCTCCCCCTGCCTATCCCCTACCAAGGAGCAGCCAGTCAACGTGTTCCCAGTCTTCCTTTCCTCCTAGTGTTCCTTACCTCATTCCTCTAACCACTCTGTACAGCTAAAACATGTTCAAATGCACTGATTAACACACAGAGTCACATTCAACCTCAACACCACGCCTCTCTTTTCTCATATTATTACTTATATGGCCCACCACATCTCTCTTTCTCATATTATTACCTATATGGCCACCACGCATCTCTCTCTCATAGTATTACTCATGTGGCCGACGTATCTCTTTCTCATAGTATTACCTATATACACATGGCCCGAACTTCCCCTAAAGCGACCCGCCCTCCTTTTCCCACTCCTCGCGGGTGTACCCCTTCTGGGTGAACGCGTGGATCAGCTCGATCTCCTGCTTCAACGCGCTGTTGACCATCCGGTGGCGGGCCAACTTGTTTTTGCCCTTGAAGTCGTCCAGGACAATCACCACGGCGAACGCCTGGCCACAGCCGCCGGACATGTCCTCGACCTGCACCAAATCCGCGTGCAACCGCTCTTTGATGATCTGTTCGAACGAATCCGCCGTGAGCAGCATGGTGTCGAGATGGAATCGATAATTTCGTCACGTGTAATGAGGGTGGTTAGGTGAGGGGTGCGGTAAGAGAAGGGGTATAGGGGTGTAGTAGGGGTGGTAGGGGTAGTAGGGGTGTAGCAGGGAGCTAAGATGGCTTAAGTGGGTAGGTAATGCCCGTTTATGTCATTCTCCTGTTTTGCCTCGGTTTGGTTTTGTGTTGTTTGGTAGTTATAGACAGATGGTGGCGTGTAGTAAGGGTGTAGTAAGGGTGTAGTAGGTGTAGTAGGGATATCGCATGGATGTGGCTTGGATATAAGGTGGCTCAAAGTGGAGGCAATGTCTGTTTATTTCATTTTCTGTTTCTGCCTCGGTTCCGTTTTGAGTTG
Organism: Diutina catenulata; assembly: GCA_030560525.1. NCBI lineage: Eukaryota > Fungi > Ascomycota > Pichiomycetes > Serinales > Debaryomycetaceae > Diutina > Diutina catenulata. The sequence continues at coordinate 11,357 of JAKTTW010000117.1, forward strand.
TTCTAGTACTTGTTGGACAGGCATCAATGCGACATAATGCGTCAGTGAAATGATAGGCATAAGACCCAAACCCGTAATAGAACCCAAAGACCGTAAAAACCAGCCACCACCAACCATATTAGCTATGTATGAACTCGTCTACTCCCTCACCACCACTACACAACTACTCTCACTCACTACTACTCTCACACCATTACACCACACCACCACACCACCCTACCTTCCCCTACTCCACCACCCCACACCACTACTACCACCCCACAACCCCCTCTTCCGTGAACGGCACGTGCATTCGGCGCGGACGCCAGTCTATAAGGTACATAATACAGATTAGATGTTTGTAGTCTCTCCATGGTGCTCCACCCGCGGCTGGGTGTGCCCGCGGGTCACCGTGTTCAGCCGCACCTCCTGGTACGGCAGCTCGTGCGGCTCGGCCATCTGCGCCAACTGCTTCTCAAAGAACCGCCCGTCCTCCTTCGTCTGCTTGTCGACCCGCGCCACAATGTCCTTGGTGGAGAGCAGCTCGGGCTTGGCCTGGTCAAAGCCGCACCGGTCGTAGAACTGCAACAAGTCGTCGGGAATGATGGAAAACTCCTCGTGCTGCTCGATCATCTGGCTCACCACCTCGATGGCGTGGAAGAACCCCTCGCCGCGCACGTGGATCCCCTCGTCGCCGCCGTTGGCGCTGGCGGGCTTCGAAAAGAGCACGTTGGGCGCAATCACCGTCGCCAAGTTGTGGATGTCCATCTTGGACCCCGTCTCCTCGTCGATCTCGGCAAACAGCGCCACCCACGAAAAGAAGTACAAGAGCACCTCCACGAGGTTGCGGTGGCTGCGCGGCAACATACAGTAGCACAACTGCAACCCGCGCTTGCGCAACGCGGGCGACGGCTGCAGCTGGGCCACCAACCACATGTCGTACAAGTTGAACGTGAGCAACGGCGTGGGCATCTCGCGCAACCACTTCTTCATGAGCGCCGCCAACTGCACCGCGTTCTGGTGCGAGAAGTCCGGCAGCCGCACCGGGTGCTTGTTGATCTCGTCGGTGAGCTCGCGGAGCTTCTTGATGTTGCCGTTGAGCCGGAAGATGCCCTCCACCAGCATGTCCTTCTGCTTGAGCGCCAGGATGATGTCGTCGACGAAAATGGGGATCCGCAACTTGCACGGGCCCACCCCGAGGTCCAGGTCGGTGCCGTACCGCTTGGTCAAGTCGTTGAGCTCGACGCCAAACACCCCGTCCTTCACCAGCCGCTCGCGCCCGCCAAACCCGAGCTTGTCCCAGAACGTGGGCGGCTTGCGGGTGTGGATCAACGGGAGCAACTCGTCGCGCGGGTGGCCAAACTGCTGGGCAAACGCCTCCACCGCCACGTGCCGCATGACAAAGTGCTCGTCCTTGGAGAGCTCCAGGTAGTACTTGGCGCGCTTGGGCACCGCCACCACCTCGTCCACCTGCTGCTTGACCATGTGCACCTGGGTGGCCTCGGGCAGGTCGCCAAAGCCCCCGCCCACCGGCCCGGCCAAGAGCTCGTTCAAGTGCGCCAGCGGGGTGTCCTTCAGCCGGGCTCGCACCGGTTTCAACGGCTTTTGGCGGGCGTACAACGAGTTGTGGTGCTTGAACGCGTTGGGCCGCTGGTCGCGCGCCTGCTCGGCGGCCACGATCCGCGGGATGTCGTCGAGCGTCAACAGCTTCTCGTTCTTGAGCATGTCGGTGGTGCGGTCCAAGTGCACCTGGTGCGCGGGGTCCTCGTCCTTGATGCGCAACCGGTCCGTCTTGAGGGCAAACTGGTCGTCCTCGGGCGTCAACTCGTTGTACGAGAGCAACAGCGCGCCCAGGGGCGCCCGGGCGCGGCCGGCCTCGGGCAGGTCCGTCTCGGTGGCTCGGTCCGCCTCCGGGGCGTCGACAATCACCAGCCGCCGTGCCTGCTGCTTGATCAGCAGCGAGAGCTTGTGCAGCTGGCGGCGGGCCCGCAAGCGCGTCACGTCGTCAAGCGTCTTGGTGTAGCCCTCCACCGCCTCGTCCGCGCGGGGCCGCAGCGTCAGCATCTGGCGGAGCACCCGCTGCTGCTCGGCCGCGATGTTGCCAAAGTTGACCTTCATCGCCGCTCTCAGGCGGGCAAGCGCGATCTTGAGGAGGTACACGAGCTGCGCGAGGTCCAGCACCACGTCGAACCCGCCGGTGTGCTCCTCGACGCAGTGGCGGCAGAGCACCAGCGCCAGGGCGGTGTCGAAGCCGGCGCCCTCGAGCTCGGTGGCTCCCACGAGCACCCGTGCACAGCTCAGGCACTTGAAGCACTGCGGGTGCCAGCGGCGGTTGGCACCGCGGTGGCGCACACACAGCTTCTCGATCAGCTTCAGGCACCCACCGCACGCGTCCAGCGAGTTGGCGGGGATCGCGAGCCGCTGGGCCACCGCCGCGATCCGCAGGTCGTCCATGGGCTGGTTGGCGTCGCGGACGGCGTCGGCGCCAAGCAGCTCGTAGTCGCGCATTGCCGCGAGAAAGTCGTCGATGGCCGCGGTGGTGCCCGCCACCGCGTTGACCTTGAGCGCGTTGTGCAACCCGATGCGGATCAAGAGCTTCAAGTAGTGGGCACACCCGGTGATCACCAGCAAGAGCTCCGTCAGCAACGTGCCCAGCAGCGAGATGTGCAGCAGCTTGCGGAGGATGGCGAGGTAGGACATGATCTTGCCCAGGATGTTGCGGGGCTCCTTGCGGAGCGCCTGGAAGTACTCGTCGTCGGCGTCGGTGCTGGGGGGCACGCGGGCGGCCACCGTGTCCAGCTGCTGGGCCGCGAGCACCGTGTCCATCGCTGCGAAGAGCACCTCCACCATGAGGATGAGCTTGCCCGTGGCGAGGATGCCGTGGGCCTGGTTCAGGATGTGGGCGTTGAGCAACATGTCCAGGATGCACGCGGCGGTGGCCTCCTCGTAGCCCAGGAGGGTGAGCCAGCAGTTCATGACCACGTGCTCGATCTGCAGTTCGATGGCGAAGAGGAGGGATGCGTCCAGGACGGGTGGGCGAGACTTGGGGGTGGAGGAGGGGTTGGAGGTGGTGGCAATGAGAGCCGTGCCAGATTCGGTAGCAGCGCCAGTGGAACCAGCACCAGAGCCAGTGGGACCAGAGCCGGAGGGACCAGAGCCAGAAGCACCAGCACCAGTAGCACCAGTAGAACCAGAAACACCAGTATTACTAGCACCACCAGCACCAGAAACACCACTGGCACCACCAGCAGCATTGCTTGTGGCATTGCTTGTGGCGCTGCCTGTGGCATTGGCCCGCTCACTAACACTGCTCGCGTTCGTCCCACCCGACGCAGCGCTCCCCGACGACACGTCCAGCTCGTCCTCCTGGGTGAGCCGCGCCAACACCGCCCGCGGGTGCGTCAACCCGTACTTGGCCAACAACCCCACCTGGTCGGTGTCGATGCTCACGTTCCAGAACTTGTGCACCATGTAGCACTCGGGGTGCCACTGCTGGTTGCGCCCGCCGCGAAACAACTCGACAAACTGCTTGACAATGCTCAGATGGCACCCCTCGCACTTGGCGGCAAACTGGCGCAGGTAGTGGAAGTGGCAGTAGATGTCGTTGTTGTGCTCGTAGTACAGCTCGTCCGCCTCAAACACCTTCTGGCACACCGCGCACTTGAAGTGCTCGAGGTGGTACTTGTTGCCGAGCGCGGTGATGTAGGGCCCGCGGAGCGCCTTGTTGCACAGGAAGCAGATGAGGTCGAGCTTCTTGAAGTAGTCGTACTCGCAGAGCGCCACCAACACCGGGTCGCCGTGCGGCTGCGCCACCTCGTAGGGGAAGAACTTGGCGCTGCACTGCTGGCCGCACTCGTGGCAGCAGAAGCACTCCACGTGGAACGGCAGGTTCAACGCCCGCACGAACTGCCCGGTGATCTCGCGCAGGCAGACTTTGCACACCTTGCGCAGTTTCTTGCGGACCAGGCGCTTGCGCTGGGTGGTGGGTGGGGTGCTCAGCGACGAGCCGCCCGAGACGGACACCCGTGGGGGCTGGATCAGCTGGGGGACGGCGTTCTGGGAGGACTTGGACTGGGGGAGCGGCGGACGCTGGGCCGGCTGGAGGGTGGGGGAGCCAGAGGCCGTGTGAGAGGCAGAGGCACCAGAGGCACCAGAGGCACCAGGAACACCAGAGGCACTAGTGTGAGAATTGGTCGAATTAGGGTGGCTGGTCTGGTGGGCCTGGCTGGTCTGATGAGCCTGGCTGGTCTGATGAGCCTGGCTGGTCTGAGAATGGGCCTGGCCAGTGGTCTGAGGCTGGCCAGAACCCATGGTCTGATTACCACTCATAGACAGGTTAGGAGCCTTGGACTGAGCCATGGTCAGTGCCTGGGCCTGAGCTTGAGCCTGGGCTTGAGCCTGAGCCTGGGCCTGGGCCTGGTGGCTCAACGCCTGGCTGGCCTGGCTGATCACCTTGGCCTGGCCCTGGCTCCCTCCCACCGGCGGCGTCACCGCAAAGCCGTACCCGCCCGCGGGCTGCGAGCGGGCGCCCGGCTGCTGGAGCGACACCAGGCGCTGGCGCGGCTCCACCACCAGCGGCTGCTGCGCCGTCTGGCCCTCCAGCAGCGGGCGGAACGGCGAGAGCTGCGGCCGGCCCTGGGGCGGCGCGGGTGCCAGCGGCTTCGGCAGGCTGTTGGCGTGGCTGTTGGCGTGGCTGTTGGCGTGGCTATTCGCGTAGTGGTACGGCTGGGACGGCGGCGACTGCGCCGGGTGGTAGTAGCCCTGGGGCTGGTGCTGGAACGCGTGGGATTGACCAGGTTGGCCAGGTTGGCCAGGTTGGCCATGGGGCTGGTTCTGAGGCTGGTTGTGGGACTGAGACTGGCTGTGGCTGTGGTAGGGCTGGCTCTGAGACTGGTTTCGAGATTGGTGAGCATTCTGAGCCTGGTTCTGAGACTGGCTCTGAGACTGGCTCTGACCCATGCTCTGACCCAGACCATAGCTTTGAGGGCCCACACTCAGCCCGTAGCTCTGGCTCTGGCTCTGGCCCAGCCCGTAGCTCTGGCTCTGGCTCTGGCCCAGCCCGTAGCTCGGCCCATAGCCCTGGCTCTTGTCGTTCTTTTCCAAAAACGGATTGCGCCGGCTCGGCGGCGGCAGCTGGTGCGGCGGCTGTTGCTGCGGCGGCACCAGCGACGGCGCCAGCGCCTGGAACCCGTGGTACGCCGGGCGGCTCTGCAGATACATCGCGGGCGGCACCAGCGGGAGCGTGCCCGGCGGCAACTGCAGCGGCTGCGGCAGGCGCGGTCCGCTCAGCACCGACAGCCCGGACACCTGGCGGATGTGCATGTTGCGGCGGGCGTCCGGCACCGGCGCCTGCGGCGGCCGTGGCTGCGCGTTGGTGTAGAAGTTGAACCCGTGTTTGGGTGCCGGTGCCGCGGTGGGTGCGGCGGGTGCGGCGCCGTGTTTGGGTGCCGATAACGCGTTGGCCGCATTGGGTGCCGCATTGGGTGCCACGCTGCCTGCCACGCTGCCTGCCACATCGGTGGGTGCCTCCGGAGGCGAGATCGGCAGGATCGCCATCAGGTGGCGCTGCGACGGCTTTAGCAGCTGGCGCGGGGTGTGGTGGGCGTCGGAGCCAAAGTCAAACTCGTCGTTGGGCAGCGCCGGCTGCGGCGGCGGCGGCGGCAGCGGCATCGGCGGGATCAACTGCATCCACAGCAGCGGCGGGCGGTCGTGGCGGATGGGTTGGTAACCCTGGGGCAGCGGTTGCAGCAGCGGCGAGGCGCCGTGGGTCTGGGACTGCGACCGCTGGTGCTGGAAGTGGAACAGCAGCAGCAGCAGCAGCAGCACGTGGCTGGGCTGGGGCGACTTGTCGTACATGGCCCGCGGGATCATCCACGGCCCGCGGTCGGGGCGGGCTTTTTCGGGGGGGAAAACGGGGGAGGCGCCTGCGGCGGGGGGCTCGGGCGCAAACGGGGGAACAGAGGCAGGAGCGGGGCGCCGTGGACAGACCGAGAGACCGGGCGGGTTATTCGTGGGGTTAGCTGGCCAGAAGAAAATTTGTCCTGGCGCGCGACGGATGGGAACAAAGGTTCGGCGAGCGCGAGGAGGGTGCGAGGAGGGAGAGGGAGGAGGGTGTGGAGGGAGATTCCACGAGAGGGTTAAAGCGGGTGGGTGGGGTGGAACGCGAATGGGTGTAGGTTGGGTGATGTGGGTGTGTGGGTGTGTGGGTGTGGGTGGTGCGCTTGGCTGGTTACAGGCCGGTGGGTGGTTGTGCGGCCGCGATCTCGGGTCAGGTGTTGTTTACGTTCCTCAGATTATTTTTTCGCATACAATAGGGTTGGGTCGATCAGGGAACGGGGAGCGGTGGCGGGTGGGGTGAGGGGTGGTGGAGGAGGGCGGCGGCAGTCGGGGAGGGTGGGTGGCACCGTGGTGGGCCGCCTCGGGCCGGCTGCACCAGCGGTAATTTTAGCGTGCTGCTAAATATAGCGGGGTAGGAGGAGGGAGGGGAGAGAGGAGGGAGGAGGGAGGAAAGGGGAAAAGTGTGGATAGGAGACGGTGGAAGGAGACGGTGGATAGGAGACGGTGGAAAGGAGGGTGGAAAAGGGGATGGGAGGATAGGAGGGTGTAAAGGGGGATAAAATGGGATAGAGTGGTAGAGTGGTAGGTATAGTGTGACGGTGTGGTGACGGTGTGGGTAGAGGGTAAAGATTATGGGTAGAAGCTAGAGATTATTGGTAGAGAGGAGAGATTGGGTGGTGAAGTTAGAGATTGTAGGTAGAAGCTAGAGAATTCGGTTAGATTGTGGTGTGTGTTGTTTAGGTAGACTGCGTGATGGGTACGTCTGCTGGGTACGTCTGCTGGGTACGTCTGGTAGACGTATGGTAGACGTATGGTTACGAGCGGGGAAAGAAGTAGGAATTGAGGTGGTAGACGCTGGTAGAACGGATAGAGGCGGGGAAACGCGGGTATAGGCGTGATGTAAACTAGCTGTCTGACTGTTAGACTGGTGGAGCCTGCTGGTACATGTAATACGGCTGGTTACGCAACCCTCTTCTACTGGTCTTCGAATGATGCTAAACTTAGTTAAGGTTTGGTATTGTGACCCCAAAGAGTGCTGTGTGCGTACAATGACGACAATGCCGTCACCGTGTAAACTTACTCGTCTAGTGCCTGGACTAGTCGGGGCTTAACCAACGCGTCTAAATAGAATGCAGGCAGCACACCACAAAAACACCCGTAACCGTGCACGGCTCCCGCACCCTCCGTGGCGCCGGCTGCCACCCGACGCACCGGGGGACGCCGTGGCCCGTGTCTCGGTGCCACTGACACGCATTTGGTGGTGAAACGTATCGATCGATGAGGTCATCGTGCCGACGCGAGCGACGCGTGGTGGGGGACCAGCCCGCAAGGCTACGGGGGAGAAAAGTCGGCGGTGGCCAGCAACAGCCCCGCCACGGGTTATGCGCGGGCTAGCCCCGTGCTTGCTCGGTTGCTGTGTCTGTTGCTAGGGGGGTTTCCCCTGTCAACCTCATAAACCCGGTACCTGCAGGGAGCGCGGACTGCACACAGCCGGGCTAGCTACAAGTAAACGACGATACTTGTGGAATGAAACACGACGCGTCGGGGTAGACGTAGTGTGCATCTCCACATTGTTGACGGTAAATCCTGGTGGACCGCTCGTAAAATGCCAGGCACACAGAGTAGCGCGTGGTGACAAGGAGACGGGAGAAGGTGGAAAAGGGTAGAAGGAATAGGACATTATGGACGAGTATGCGTATGCACGGCACGTCCGACAGCGCGAGTGGCGCCACCGAGGTTGCACGGGCACCAGGGGCACGGTGTTTCTGCGGAGTTACGAGACACGGCTAGCCGAGGGAGACGGGTGGTGACGGAGGATGTAGAAACGGGGATGTGGAAACGAGAGAACGTTGAAACGAGTTGAGATGGGAAGGAGGAGACGATGGAGCTACCGCTCGAATCGTATGAGGTCACTCAGAGATCGTCTCAGGGTCGTCTCAGAGGTCGTCTCAATGGTCGACTCGTCAGAGGTATTAGTTAGAAAGACTTTAGAGCAAGCAGATGAGCATCGAGTACAAGCGTCGAGATCTAGGCGGATGAGCATCGAGTACATGACAGAATACTACCTGGTGACGATGGTTGTCGAGGGCGTAAAGAAGCTTAGCGATCTAAGCGGACATAGGCTGTGCTGAAACTAACAAGTAACGATAAAGACTAATCTGAGTCTAACAAGTAACGACTACTACTGGGCGCATGCTTTATAGGCAGATGAGCATTGAGTACATTGACAGAATACTACCTAGTGACAATGGCTGTCGATGACTCGAGGAAACTTCAAGATCTAAGCAGATCTCATCGGGTACACTGATCTTACGAAGAAACGAATACTACTGGGCGCTAGCTTCGAGATCTAAGTGATGGCCATCGAGTCATAAGACTACACCAGGGAACGCCACCATTGAACTGGACTTCGAGTAGACTACCACAACCAACTAAAGCAGTCAAAATGAAGGGTGTCTCTATCAAACGCGACACCATGAAACGTACACCACCATGCCCTCACACCAGGCGAAAGCAACACTGATTGTTCAAAGTGACCCGTCAGCCACACATTCACCACTACACTTAACTAACCTCTATTCGATTCATATACCTAATACGGCCAGGAGTCTACGCCCTCACAATTCAATCACCCGCTGGACGAGTCAACGCCGTTAGAGATACCTTTAGCCAGCTTTGAGCTCTCAATTGTAGCCATTCACCTATAGCCGTCTCCTATAGCCTGTCATTCTGTCTCCTAAAGCCTGTCTTCTCCAATATCTTTCCAAAGCCTGTCTTTTATAGCCTGGCTTCTAGCCTTCTCCTATAGCCTGTCTCTCTTTCTTCTAGCTTCCCCCTAGCATCTCTCTTAGCTGATCTTCTAGCTTGTCTCATTTAGCCATCTCAACTAGCCTTTTCGTAGCCTATTGCCTTTCTCTTATACCCTTCTCTTATTGCCATTCTCCTGTATCCTGGTCCTACGTCTCTCTCTTATAGCCTGTCCCTAGCCTGTCTCCCAGACTGTCGCCTAAAGCCTGTCTTCTTCAACCTCTCTCCTCGCCTGTCTCCTCGCCTGTCTCCTCGCCTATCTCCTAGCCTATCTCCTAGCCTGTCCTCTAGCCTGTCTCCTAACCTCTCTCCTAGCCTTCTCCGAAACTGTCACTGTCTCCACCTGCTCCTAGTCTTCTCCTAACCCCTCTTCTTCCTCTTTTTTATCACTATAAAATTACATTTAGGCGTCCCCGTGGGGGTTGGTGATGTCGTCGGTGGTGGTGTCATTAGCTTCGTGGTGCACGGTCGTGTCGTTGGCAGTGGTGTCCGCCACCACCGTGGTCTCGGCGGCCATCGTCGTCTCCGCCATCGTCGTGTCCTCCTCGGGCTCGCGCTTGACCGCCTGGTACGCAGCCGCCCCCTCGGAGAACAACTTGTCGGCGGCCGCCGTCAACTGGGCCGCGTCGTCACCCTCGATCCCGTGCTGCCACCCGCACTCGGGGTCGCCCACGAGCTTCGCAAGCGCACTGACCCGCTCTGCGCGGTTGGGCACCGCCGCCGTCGCCTTCAGGTACACGTCGTTGGCAGTGAACTCGTCAAAGGTGTCCGCCTCAAAAAACAACCGGTACAGGTTCTGGCAGATCAGCACCTTGAGCCCCAGCGTCACGTGGCCCTCGCACTGGTCCTCGTCGACGTCGTCCACCAGCGCCGCCGCAAACGGCATCGCGATCTTGGCCGCAGGCACCCCCTCGGTCGGGTGGGCCATGATGTACGACGTGACGTAGTAGTTGTACTTTTCCTCCACGGTGGTGTGGTCGGTCACCGTGAGGTCGTCGAGCGCGACAAACGTGATGGCGGTGGCGGCGTCGCTGGTGTTGTAGGCGATGTTGAACATGTTCTCGTCCGCCAGCATCAAGTGGCGCACCTGCATCCGGTAGAGGATCTGGTCCTTGGCCAGCAGCACAGGCGTGCCGCGGTCCTGCTCCCAGAGCACAAGCATGTCCAGCGTCTTGGCGTCGGCAGCGATGGTGTGCGCGTGCTTCACCATCGCCTGCACCACCTTGTCCAACGTGTAGCACCGGTAGCCCTTGTTGCGGTACGCCTGGCGCAACAGCTCCTCGAACCAGTGGTGCTCGACCTCGCCCTCGATCAACCGCTCGGTGAGCGCAAGCACCTGGCGGTAGCAGTCGCGCGACCCGTCGATTTGCACCCCCATGTCCTCGAGCTGGTGGCACACCAAGTTGAGGTCCTTGGCGAACTGCGGCACCTTGCGCGACTGGATCTCGGCCCCGACGGCGGAGTTCATCGCCTTGATCTCGGCGAGCCGCTCGTACAACGTGCGCAAGTGGCGGAAGAACACGTACACGGGGGTGTTGCAGAACATGTTGTACTTGTGGCGGCGCACGGCGGGTGGCTCCAGGCCCGCGGCCCCGGCGCGGGTGTTGGTGGTCTTGATCCACAACTCCAGCAGCTTCTCCACCACCTGGTCCATCAGGTCGTCGGCGTCGTCCAGGTCGTCCGCGGGCAGCTCCTGGCGCTTGTTGGCCAGCTTGCGGAGCACCTCCTTGAGCAAGAGCTCATCGCGCGGGCGCTTGCGGGAACCACCGGTGGCATTGGTGTTGGGGTTGGATGTGTTGGTGGATGACCCGTTCGACCCGTTCGGGGTGTCCCGCGCCGCCAACTTCGCCAGCACGTCGTCCGCCTCGAGCCCAAAGAAGATCGCCACAAAGCCCACCAAGAACTGCACCAACTTGTCGCGGTCCAGCGCCAGGTAGTTCAGCAGCTTGGTGATGTAGACCTCGGCCAACCGGATCACGTCCACCACCACGTCAAAGTCGTCGAACCGGTACACGAGCTGCTCCTGCGGCTTGGGCGTCAACGGGTGCAACCGCTTGTTCTGCTGCTCGACCTTGACCGTCAGGATCTCCAGCACCAACTGCTTGACGGTGAGCAACTTCTTGTCCGCCTGCTTGAACGTGAGCCCCAAGTGGTCCAACAGCTTGTAGAACACCTTCTGCTCCATCTCACGCCACACCTTGTTCCACTCGCGCTGGGCCCGCTTCCACTCCTCGTCCTTCTGCTTGAGCCGCTTGAGCACGATGGGCACCGCAATCGCCGGGTTGTCGTGGAGCGCGTCGATCACCTCGAACCCGCGGTCCTTGTCGTACACCTTGCGGATCACCTTCTTGTAGATGGTGGTCAGGGTGTGGCCCAACCCGGGTGGGAGCTTGAAGTTGGCCTTCTGCTCAGGCGTCATGTTGGCGATGCGGTTGGCAATGGTCTCGAGCGTCTGGATGGTGCGCAAGTTGGCCTCCATGAAGTAGTCGAACTCGAGCCGCTCCTCCTCGATCTTGAAGAGAATCTCCTCGTACTGGTTCTTGCGGTGGGCAATGAACCCCAGGTCCTCGGACGCCCACGTCGGGTGGCCCACCCACTCGTCGTTCAACACCTCCCAGCACATCTCGTCGCGGCCCAGGCACGGCATGAACGTCTCGGCCTTGGGGAGCTGGCGGTACAGCGGGCCGTACGCCTTGCACAACAGCAACTCCAACTGGTGCTTCTTGAAGGTGATGTTCTCGATGTGCACCGGCTTGGCGTCAAACCCGACAAACATCTTGAACCACTGGGTCAACTCGGGGTGGGTGTCGCCCAAGAACCCGTCCACGCGCTCCACGAGCGTCGGCTTGTCGATGATGTCCTGCGAGTACAAGTTGATCACCTTGAGGAAGTCGTTGTACCCCTGCTTGTTGCCGATGGCCCGCTTGACCTTGTCGAACCACAGGATCTCCTCCAGCAACAGCAGCGTCTTGATCTGCTCCAGCAACGGCATGGGCTCGGGCACCCCGGGCACCAACAGCGCGTTGGGCTTGCCCTTCTTCTGGCGCACGTTCAGCACCTCGGGCTCGTCCTTCTCCACGGGCAACGGCGGCTGGGCCGCGGCAGCCGCGGTGGCCGCCTGGTACGGGTGGTACTCGGGCTGCGGCTGCTGCTGCTGGAAGTTGCCCACGGGGGGAAGCGTCTGGGGCGGCGGTTGCGGCGGCTGCCCGTTGTAGAAGCCGTTGGCGCCCATGGGCGGGTACTGCTGGAACGGCGGCGGCTGGTTCTGCACCGCCATCGCCGCCACCGCTGCCGCCTGGTTCAGGGTGTCGGGCAAAAACTGCTTGAAGTCGTCCAACAAGTCCGGCAGGTTGGCAAAGAGCACCGTCACCTGCTCGTACACCTCGCCAATGGGCTTCTGCTCGCGCTGGTACGTCTGCAAGATCTCCAAGAACTGCTTGTAGATGTCGGGCTGGTTGGCGAACCGGGTCTTGATCTTGTTGACGTAGTTGATGGCGTGGTTGAACTCGATCTGCCCGCCCTGGGGCTGCGGTGGCTGCTGGGGCTGCGGTGGCTGCGGCAACTGCTGCTGCGGTGGCGCGTCGAACTCTTCCTTGGGCTGTTCGGGCCGCAGCAGCGACCCCGTCGGGGTGGTGACCCGGATCGGGTTGGGGTCCAGCGGGTCCATCAGGCACTCAATGCGGTACCCGGGGGGCAAGAACGTGTTGAACCCCTGGATGAGGCTCGGGTGGCCGCGGAAAAGCGTCAGCACCCGGTCGATCACCCCCGGGGTGTCGATCGACTGGGACTTGAAGTCCTTCATGATGTCCAAAAAGTTGTTGTAGACGTCGGGCTGCGAGTAGAACTTGATTTTGACCTGGTCGAGGTACGAGAGCGCGTCCTTGACGTTGAGGGTGCGGTAGACGTTGGTGGAGGTCAGCCGGTTGGGGTCCATCGCCGGCTCGACGATCAGCGCCGGCGGCGGGAGCAGCAGCGGCAACACCCCCAGCGCGCGGCGTTCCGGGAGCCCCGCGGGCCCTGGCGCGGGCGACGGGTGGTTGCTGACTTCGACCGAGTTGATCGAGGGGATCTGGTAGCCGCCGGGGTTACCGTTGTTCCCCAACGAGTGCAAGCTCGGCAACGGGTAGAACAGCTGGCCTGGGCGGTTAGTATCGGAGCCAGACACGGGGCGGTGGGACAACATACCGGTTTCCAACGTGGCCGGGGGCGGGAGCACGGGAGGCCGGGGGGGACTGGTGGTTAGTATGGAGGCGGGGAGGTTGACGTGGAGGCGGGGGAGGCGGGGAAGTGGCCACAGCGGAGGTGGGGCACGCTAACGGGGAGGACGCAGGCGGGAGGACGCAGAGAAGGACGCGGAGACGAGAGGACGCAGAGAAGGAGGACGCAGACGAACACGGGTCGAAACACGGGTGGCATGAGCCTGCCCGATCAGGACACGCGTCGGGACATGCGTTGGGACACGTCCGGTAGTTTGAGCCTGTGAGCCTGCTTGCGTCCCACTTGGTTATCGCGTCGGTCGTCGGCGAGTCGGTCGTCGGCGAGTCGGTCGTCGACGTCGTCGGTGGTCGTCGGCGAGTCGGCCACGGCGACCACCGGCCAAATCGTGGCGTGGGCTCCGCCAGCCACCTCCAATAACACGGTACTTACTTGAATTGCTGGCCAAGCGGCCTCTGTTGGTTGTTCCAGGGATACAGCGGGTTCGTCATCTGGGAACTCTGTTTCGACGCCCGGGCACACGGACACGGAGGTTAGGGAAAGAAGCACTCAGGCACGAGTCGAAAACAGCAGGAAGGAAAGCCGGGGAGTAGTCACCAGCTGGGTCTGATTTGAATCTCAGAACAAAAAAATGAGTGTTGCCGAAATGGCGGGTCCGCTGCTGGCGCGGTTACCCGGCCTGAACCGAGCCCTGGCCAGGCGCGATCGGGACACGAGGGGGAAGAGGTGGGGGCAGGCGGCGGGGAAGCGGTGCGGAAACGGAGTGAGTGGGCCGGACTACACCGCTGCCAGCTGGCCAGTGCCACCACCTGACCCCCGACCACCGCCAACCCCGCTTTTGCAACCGCTCCCTTGACTCGTCACGTGCGCGCACTGGTGAAAATTTCCACACCGTCTCCACAACACCACCATGAACGCCCCCGACAGATTCGAGTTGTTCATCCTCCCCGAGGGAGTGGACAAGTAAGTACCCGTGCCGTCTTTTTCGCTGTTCCCACTAACGCCAGACTCAAAATCACCGCCGACACCAAGGTCCCCAACGCCGCCATCGTCAAGATCGAGCGCGAGGACCACACCCTTGCCAACTTGTTGCGGGCGCAGTTGTTGCGGGACGACAAGGTCATTTTCGCCGCCTACAAGGTGCCGCACCCGTTGTTTGCCAACTTCGAGTTGCGGATCCAAACCGACGAGGACTACCTGCCCAAGGAGGCGTTGCGGAACGCGTGTCTGGGGCTCATTTCCGAGTTGGACACCATCAAGACCCGGTTCAAGGACGAGTGGGCGCTTAAGGCGTTGTTGAACACCAACGAGGACGAATTTTAGGGGACCCCCTGTGTATACTAGTAATGCCTGTAATATAGAACTAATGATTAGAGGTGTGATGGGGTAGTTGTGTGGATGTGTGGGGGTTTATGGATTGTGTAGTTGTGTGAGGTGGGTTCACGGTTACGTGTGGTTGTATGGTGTGTAGATGTGTGGTTGTGTGGATGCGTTAATTGTGAATCTGGTGGATTGTTGTGTGTGTTGGGAATGTGGGGAATGTACGGTCGGTGATTTGAGTGCCGAAATCTCATGCTCATGTGGGTGGAGATGCGGGCTGAGACATGTTTACCTGGTTTTGTGAGTCTCTGCTTGTTCTTCTTTGTGGCCCGTCAACATGGGCTGATGCTTAGATCCGTTTCATCTACAGCAATTTTCAAATTTCACCCCTGCTGTCAAGGCGTTTCACAGTGACAGACGCCAGACGTCGCGAGCCAGGGGGCAAATCACCTGACGCACGGTGCTAAATACACTCCACCTCCTGGCTAGCAACCCTAGCTCCAAAACACCCCTATTGTTCGCCACCTTCCTAAACGGGCGTGCCCGCAAGTGCCAAAAATAGGTGAGCCGTTATCTCGATGACGTAATGGGTGGAGATGAACTCAGATGGTGACATGATGGTAAGTAACGTTGTAGTTCTTTTGACGAGCAGATGTAACCGTAAAAACCAAAGGCTGTTGCCAAGCGTACCAGGTCTAAACCATTGGATAGTGCCAGACTCGCTCGCCTAGGCACTAGCACCAGGCCCATCCACCATATAAACTTTCAACGGCTTTTCGGAAAGTCTATACGTAATTGAGTCCATTGAGCCAGGAATAACACTCCGAACCCACCCAATCTGATCCCAAGCCAATCACTCCGAACCCATTCTCCCAAGTCATCACTCCGAACCACTCTCCCATTCCTACCCCTCAATCAACCACCGTTGACCTACACTAGTTTCATTAGAGATTCGTAAGATATGCAATATTAACGGCTACTCAAACGCCTTCTTTTTGATGGCCTCGCGAATGACTTCGATCTTGTTCAAGCACTCGGGCACATCGCCGCCCGGGAAGTTGCCATGGGCAAGAATCGTCCGCAACGGGTGGGTCTGGGTGACCCGGTTGGGGGAGATGTGGGTGATGGCCAACCCCAGCTTCAGCACACACATCTTGTGGTGGTCCTTGAAGTTGAACTGGAAGTTGCCGTTGGTCATTTCAAACATGATGTACTCGGTGGTGCGGGTGTACCGCCGCAAAAACACCGTTTCCTTGCGGTCCTCGTTGTCGCTCACCTTCAGCAAGTTCAGGTTCATGTACTTGGCAAAGAAGTCGACGATTTCGAGCTGGCGCTTGGCGGTGGCCGGCGGGTGGGTCAACGAGTTCTCAATGCACGTCCACCCCTCGGCCTCGTGGTAGATGAGCTCGAGAAACCGCTCCAGGTTGTGCAACTTCAAAATGGTGTTTTCGTCGTTGAACAACACCCCGATGTCGTCGTTGTTGAGCTGGTACAGGAACCCGTACTTGTTGGAGTAGTCGACCCACTTCGAGATCAACGTGGGGTTGTCGCACACCGGCAACTCGTCGCCGGTGCCCTGGGCGTAGCTCAACCGCCGCATGTTCTGGTAGGTCTCGAAGCACACGGTGTCCAACCGCTTGATCGTCAGGGCGAAATTGGTGTTGAAGTTGACCTTGCGCGGGCGCCCGAGCGCGTTGGGATCCACCTCCTGGTACTTGGCGCGGGTGTCGTTGGGCAGCAACAGCAGCGGCAACATCGTGCGCGGCTGCTCGGAGTGCAAGTCCAGCCGCAAGATCTCGACGGGGTTGCGGGGTTTCGGGGTGTAAATGCCAGCATTTTGTTTGGTGGAGGAAAAGTTGAGGGCCAGCTGGGCCTTGGAGATGTCGTGGATGTTCGGGGGGGTGTCGACGAGCGAGATCTCGTGCGTCTTGTCCGGGAACGGCCCCTTGAACCACTCGTAGTTCAAGATGTCGTGGATCAGCGGGCGTGCCAACGGGTTCAACAGCAACAAGTCCTGGATGAGGGTGCGGGCGTCGTCCGAGATCGGCTTGTCCGCGGGGAACAGGTACTCGCTCTTTTTGATGCGCTCGTAGATCACGTTGACGTCCTTGGCCTGGAACGGGGGCTTTCCGACGAGAAGCGCGTACATCATGATGCCAATGGCCCAGATGTCGACCTCGAACGAGTGCCCGGTGGTCTTGCCCCCGAGCACCTCGGGTGCGATGTAGTTGGGGGTGCCACAGATGGTGTACTTGCGCAGGTCGGCCAGCGGAAGCACCAGCGCAAGCCCAAAGTCGCCGATCTTCAAGTTCATGTCGGGATCAAAGAAGATGTTGCCCAACTTGAGGTCGCGGTGGATCACCCGCCGCAGATGGAGGTACTTGATGGCTCCAACAATTTGCACCATAAAGAACCGCACCTCGGGCTCCAGCACCCGTTTGCGGGTCTTCAAGAGCTCCATCAACAGCTGGTTGGGACAGATCTCCAACAAAATGTACACGTTGACGTCGTCCTCGAAGCAGTCGATGAAGTTGACGATGTTGGGGTGTTTCAACAGCTTGTGGATTTTGATCTCCGAGAGAAGCTTGGTTTTGGTTTTCTCGTTCTTGATCAGGATCTTGGCCACCGTTTTGGCGGCGTAGATCTGGCCCAGCGCGTCCTTCATCTGGAAACACCGGGCAAACCCGCCTTCGCCCAAGAACAGGCCCCGGCGGTAGTCGCGGCCATTGCGGGTCCGCACGATCAGCGGAGGCGTTTTGCAGAGCGCAGAGAGCTTCTCCTTCTTCTTCTTGGGCTTGGCGGTGTCGCCCACCACCTCCTTGCGGCTGGCAGACCCCTTGACGGGGGTGTGGTTGCCTCGGTGGTTGACGTCGGCATGGTTCAACGGCTGTAACGGTTGAGGGCGCGTGCTCATGGCGGATGCGGGTGTGGAGACGCGGCGAGGAGGGGCCGGGGGGTTCAAGCTCTGCTGGAGATGCAAAAGTGGTGGATGGCGCTGCCTCTGCTCGTTTTTATAAAGTGGCCCGGTGTGTATATAGCCGGTTATTACAGTCCCGTTTGGGGAAAAACGTAAATAGCCGTCGGGATAACGTAAACAAAGATGCGCGAGGTTTGGGGTATATGGATTAGGCCAAGGGTGCGAGCAGCGGGCCCAGCGGGCGGTGGGCGGTGGTGGGGGGTGGTTATAGGTGGGGATGGGGGGATGACTGGTTGTGGGTAAGGTGGGTGTGGATGGATGAGTGGAGTGGATTGAGTG
>JAKTTW010000118.1:0-28536 GCA_030560525.1 Diutina catenulata
TACTGAAGTCGGAATTTCTCGCTCGAGATTGGGTCTCACCGGAAGTTTTTTTTGCACTACCCGGATATCAATTTTGAACTCCTGTATCTAAAAGTTTACAAAAATTATTGGAACGACTGTAGAGGTAGTGTCTACTGGTGGCGGTCTAGAGAGACAATGTTTGGTAAACAGTGTTCAGAGATGATGGTAGAGATACGGCATGGCGTGGGTAGGTAGCAGAACACTGGCTGGAGACACGGCGTGGGTAGATTTTAATGCTGGCTAGAATTACAATTCTGTGTTCTAGTGCTAGGCTTGGTACTTGCGAATAGAGTTTATTCGTGTTACAAACCCAGCCGTAATTTTAGTGCTAGTTTGGTTCTTGAGAATTGAGCCTATTCCGCTGGCTATCGCCACGTCCATGGTTGTTAGCCTTGGCTACCAATACCCCCAGTAAAAGCTACAACAACCACTTTCCGAGCACGTAGTAGTAAACACCCAATCCGGCCATCATATCCGGTGGTAACATCATATCCGGTGGTACCACGATATCCACCCCCTTACTCCCAACCCCACACTCCTGTCTACCCACGTTACCCCTCCACCTCGATCGTGTCCAATGTCGGTGTCGCGTCCGACATCGACCGCCTCGGCGTATACGAACACGTAAGCCCCTCGCGTCCCCTCGCGTCTCCTCGCGGCCCCGCCGCCTCTGCTCCATTACCGACCGCCTCCTCTCACCCACTCTCGTCTGCTGCCTCGCACCGAGCACTGCCTCCTTACTAATCCGTTACCGCGCTCCAGTGCGCCTACAACCGAGCAGCCCATCCCCCAGTAAACCACAAAGGCACCACCATCGCAAACCCACCGAGCACCGGTCCCGCCTCCCGAACGCCTCTCCGTGCCACTCCCACCCCCGTGTTCCCCCACGCGCCCCCACCTCATCTCACACGGCGTAGCCTCAGCTCTGCACGATCTGGCCCGCGCATAGCAGTTACGAGCGAGTTTTTTCGTCGAGCTATCACGGATGTCGTTCAACATACCCAAGCCCGTGGGCGGCCTGCGGGCGCCGCTCAAGGTGCTGCTCGAGGCCGGTCCTCCCCAGATCCCCGTGGCTGCTGGCAGCGCACCCGCTCCTAGGCGCAAACCGCCTCCGATCGACTTCAATTTGGTGGGCAAGCCCGGGGACGACGAGGAGCCGGTGCCCAAACCACACGCATACAACATGTTGTACGACCACCCGCCGATGCCAGCGCCGCGCCAGCGCGCCAGCGACACCATTGAGCTGCTCGCCGACCTCGGCCCCGACGACTGGCACCACATGGCGGCCACGGGAGCCATCAAGGAGGTGGCCAAGGTGGGCGAGGGAAACGGCGGCCTGGTGCTGAAGTGCCAGGTGGGACCGCACATTTTTGCATTGAAGCTCATCAACAGCGACCCCAACTCCGACATTGAGCGCCAGATCTTGCGGGAGTTGCAGTACAACCGCGCGTGTCTGCTGCCGTACATTGTCCAGTACTACGGGACGTTTTCGCTACCGCAGCACCTGCAAATAGGCATTGCCATGGAGTACATGGCGGGCAAGCTGTTGGACGCGGTGTACAAGCGGGTCATGGAGATGGACCCCACCAACCGTGTCAACGAGAAGATTTTGGGCAAGATCGCCACCCTGGTGTTGCTGGGGCTCTTGTACTTGCATCTGCAGCGGATCATCCACCGCGACATCAAGCCGCTGAACATTTTGTTCAGTGCTGACGGCCAGATCAAGCTCTGTGACTTTGGGGTGTCGGGCGAGGTGGTGAACCTGTTGGCCACCACGTTTGTGGGCACCCAGTACTACATGGCGCCCGAGCGCATTCTCGGCAAGCCGTACCTGGTGACGCTGGACGTGTGGCTGTTGGGGCTCACGCTCTTGGAGGTGGCGCGGGGCGAGTTTCCCTTTCGCGACGGGTCGACCGATCTCGCGACGATTCTGCCGATTGCGCTTGTCAACTTGATTCTCGAGTACGAGCCCAAGCTCGTGGACAACCCTGCGGACGGCATTCACTGGAGCGACTCGCTCAAGAACTTTATTGGGTATTGTCTTCGCAAGAACCCGGACGAGCGCCCGCTGCCGCGGCAGATGCTCCAGCACCCGTGGGCGGTGGGCCAGGCCAAGATCAACGTGCGCATGGACTTGTTTATCAAGCGGTTGTGGGGGTAGTTATTTATATAGGCTGTGGGACTGGTTCCGAGTCTAATTAATGAGAATATGGGAGAAAGTGGGTAGGGTCGATGGGATCGAGTAGTGTCGGTGAGAATGGGTGGTTTATCATGACCGGTGTCTACGTTGGCGCATACTACAGTGACTACGTGGGGTTTGGGTTGTTTGGTGGTGTTTTTCCAGACTTTGTTACTTTTTTGACAATGTGGTGAATGGCGGGGAAACGACCACAGAAGTGCAAACACGCGACGTTAGCCAGGAACCCAGCCGTGCGGTTATTTTGTGGAATGTCGCAGAGAGATTGTGGATATCTTGTAACAAGGTGGTGTAGGTGTACCCATTAGCAAGTAATTCGTACTAAATAGATGGTATGGAACGGTTTTATGAATGACGAAATAGCCACTTTTTACCTGTGCCCATTCACATCCCCACTACTTTCCCCACTACTCTCATCCCCAGCTCTCATCTCACTACTCTCATTCCCACTACTTTCAACCCCAATGGTTATTCCTTATGGTTGTTCTCAATGGCTAGTATAGTTATCAGGTTGTGTCTCTGACTACCATGGTCTTCCACCCAAGGTAGTCCAATTGACACACCACACAACCACACAACGACACCTACACACACTCTTTAATACGTTTATTGATATGCAAAGATCCGGCTCTACGAGAAATCCCAGTTCCCGGTGGTGTAGCCGCGGTAAAGACGCTCTCTGAAGGCAAAGAACTGGTCCCGGTACGGGGTGTAGTACTCCTGGACGGTGAGCTGGGACGTTTTGAAGTGGTCCGGCGCCACCGGCTCCTGCGACTGGCCCCGACGCACCCCCGTCAACCGGAAGTCGCGCTCCATCATCATGTCGTCCCACTTGTCGAGGTCGTAACGGTCCTTCTTCCAGCCGTTGTCCCAGTATCTCACCCACTCGGTTCCGTGACCGGCGAGACCGAAGAACGCGGTCATGATCGCGTAAGGCAACAACCCTTCAAACGGCACAGGCATGTTCAACTGGTTTCCTTTGGCTTGCCAACTGAAAAATGATGTGTTTTTCCGTCGCTGTCATTGGTGGGCGCGCTCCTGTATACGGGCGCGCTACCAGGTGGTGGAGGGAGAGTGGAAGAAGGTGAAGAAGTAGAGGAAAGGGACGTAGGGATAGAGACGTGGTGGGGAGAGAACACTGCTGATGTGGCTTTTGGTGACAGTTTGTTGCGGCGCCTTATTTTCAATATCCACTCGTATTCACTTTCATTTACTTTCAAATACCATGGACTACTCCGTCAGATATCTGACCCCTTTATCACAACGAGTAGACGATCATACACCTCTAAAACATCCACACGCTAAGTCACGCGGAAAGCACCACCATCTACAAAAATCTGACCACCACACCCCTAATCCAACCAACCATCTACCCATTATCTTCCTTTCCCAAACCTCTATTATGCTATGTTACATTACTTAAAGTCCTTGAACGACCACTTCTCGGTAAACTTCTGCGCGTACTTGCGCTTCTTGGCCACGGGTATACGCGTCTCCACCTTACCCGTCAGCTGCAATTTGAGCATCAGGTCGTACAACAAGTTCCCCTCGGGCTTCACCTGCCGCATGGTGCTGGTGAGCTCGTCCAGCAACTTGACCTCCAACGGCGCTTGCACCGGGGTGTACTTGAACAACCGGAACACCTTCTTGTCCTTGCCCTTGTGCAGCGGCTCCGGAGCGGGCGCCACCTCCAGCAAGTCCATCTCCTGGAGCTGTTTCATCCGGGCCTTGATCTCTTTGATCTCCAGCTCCACCGCCACCCGCTGCTTGTGGCGGGCCTCCTTGTTGCGCTTGTACTTGGTCTTCTTCTGGTTCTTAACCGCCGGGTTCGCCGAGAGCTTGTAGTCCGAGGTCTCCTCCTCTTCCTCCTCCTCCACCGGCTCGTCGTCGTCGTCCAGGTCGTCCTCCCACTGGCCCTTCTTGAGGTCGGCGGCCAACAACGCCAACTTCTCCTTGAACTCCTCCAACCGCTGGCGGATCGCCTCCTTCTTGGCCTCGGTGTCAAACTCCTGGTTGATCAACTCCTTCCACAGCTCCACCGTGGGGTTGTACGACTTGCCTGCGTGCACAGTGCCCTCGGTCAACTCGTTCTCCTGGAGCATGATCGGCTTGCGCACAATGGTGTCGGGCCGTCTCTTGGGTGCCGTCACCCGCATCGTCAGCTTCTCTTTGAGGAAGTCGGGGGTGTCGTCTTTAACGGGGGTGGCGTCCCAGAGATCTCCATCAGTGGTCGTCTGGTACAAACCGTCCTTGTCCATACGTGCCTTGCGACGGTCCTCTTCGCCGTAGCGTCCACCGTTCATCTTGACGAGGTGCAAGTAGTCGGTCTTTTTCACGGTTTTGGCGGTCTTGGCCCGCTTGTTGTGGGCAGCACGCGGGTTCACCAACGCGGGCACCTTCAGCTTGTTCTGGAGAATCTCCGTGGCCTTCAACTTCTTCTCTTCCGGCACCGCAGCCAGGGGCTCGATATCAATGACAAAGTCTTCCCCATCGTCGTCGTCGCCGTAGAGACGCTTGCGCTCGCGCAGCTCCTCGACTCCGGCCTCAACATCACCCACGTCGACGTTTCTTCTCCATGCCTTCTTTCCCTTCCGAGACGAGGCCAGCTTAGCCGCACCTTTCGCCATGATTGTAAGGGTGGTTAATTTTTATGATCGGTGCGATGCGCGATGAGCCGCGCGATAAGGACGCGATGAGGTGGGGAAAAGAGCGGGTGAAGACAAGTGGTGTTGTTTTTGAAAGAGATTGGTACTGTTGGGTGTATCATTGTTGAGTACGTCTAGCTCGTGGTTTGATTCATTTGGTGATTGGTGTTTGTAATAGCAATTTTCCTCGTTAGAACGTAACCGTCAGAGACTCGCCCACTGTTCACCGTCCCAAGGCGGATGCATATCTCTACCCCCTGTAGACCCCCACGAGAGATCCTGGTGCTTTTGTTCTACAGAAACATCAAGTTGCCAGTTCTTCTTTGGCAATTCGAGAAATGGGTTTTCCAATGTAGATGAAATGACCAAGGGCCGCTTACGCGCTGGTTTCCCCCGCACAGACGTGAAGATACCTTATCGAGCAGCTAATGAGGGAATCTATTGAAGCTCATCAAAGCACGACGAGTAATATAAAGTCGGCGTAGCCCCAAAGGCACTACAAGCGAGGGAAGCGAACTTCTAGCCAGGTTTAGTGCACGCACCAGTGGTGGAATCACCAGCTTTGTACAACAACCACTTCCTCAGAGTTATGTTGGTTAATGTTTCGCAACGTAGCGTTTTGGACTGTGGAAAATCCGTCAAATGGCATTTTATCGTCACTGGATGAGTCCAGCGGTGCACAGTGGGGTTGAATACCGTCTATCATAGCACACTGCCGTGTAGAACGAGAAAAGATCATCCATGCAAAGCCACAGAGAGACATAACTAAGCTCTTGATCCCGCATCATGCTTATCAGGAGTTGCATTTTGAGTTTATCGTTTCGCTTCGTATGCGAGAAGGTTACAAGGAATCCATACCCGGAAAAGTACCCGACCAAAAAGGAATGTCTAAAGCCCAAGCGAGCAAAATCGGCTTACCCGTTGGGATCTTAGCGAGGTCTGTGATCGCGCTGACAAACACGAGAATGCACCCCTCTCTATCTTGTTAAGAGCTACGAAGGACTATCACCAAGCACGTAGCGCCAACCCATTGAAACAGAGCACGTTGATTAATCTCGCTTCCTCTACACCAAGTGCCGATCCCGTAGTCTGCAACTTTTGACTCCGTTGCCGCATGTTACCCCTTATGGCACCACCGGTTGCGAACCCGCGCACCACCCCTTTGCGAGCCCTTATCGCCACCGAGATCCTCCACAATCACCCCAATGAGTGTCGGGATCTGTGACTACGCATTCAATGTCCTCGACAGCAAGCTAACCGGAGCGCCCCAGCGGAAGCTCCGTGATTTCGAGTCCGATCCCGCCATCACCGCCCACAACAGCCCGCTTTTCGTTACCTGGAACAAACTGGGTAACCTCCGTGGGTGTATCGGGACGTTTCTGAGCATGCCCGTGGAAGACGGGGTGGCACGGTTTGCATTGACGCTGGCGTTGCACGACCTGCGCTTTCCCGCGGTGACCAAACAGGAGTTACCCCAGCTCTCGGTAAGCGTGACGTTGTTGGCCAATTTCACCCCCATCCACGAGTGGGATGACTGGACTGTAGGCAAGCACGGGCTTCAGGTAGAGTTTACCCACCAGGGCCGCGAATACGGCGGGACGTTTTTGCCCCTGGTGGCCGAGGACGAGGAGTGGGACAAGGAAACGACGTTGTTCTACTTGTTGCGCAAGAGCGACTTGTTCAGTGTCTCCAAGCTGCAGACGGTAGCGTTTTGGAAAGCGGGTCTCGCGGACGGGTCCATTGAGTTAACCCGGTACGAAGGGCTCAAGGCCTCCGAGACGTGGGACGAGTACAAGGCTAAACAGTAACTACAACGATTAAATAAATGACGAATATCATCTGAACCACCTACCTGTGGCATCGCGGCCCACCAATTCACCCCACTGAAACGCCCGTTACACCGCTCGTCTCCGTGCATACCACTTACATGACCCAAAAATAATTGCCAAGCGGAATGTGTCAGCATAAATAGCCGGGGACACCCCCTGTCGATGTTTATTATGAGTAGTGCGTTGAGCTGTCGCTCATGCCAGTGCTTTCTCGCCATCCACCAGCCCCTTCCCGAGCACTGCGCCTGCCACTACGTGTTGTATCGGTGTGTGGTGTGCGGGCACAAGTGCTGTACCCGCGGGGCGTGCTCAGGTAGCGGTTAATATATAATCACCCATTCAATGCTTTAAGCCGGTCGCGCATCTCCTCCAACTCGTGGAGGTCTTCCTCTTCCACCTCGGGCGTCTCTGGTTCAGTAAATTCAGGCACCTCGGTTTCGATCTTGTTGAGCTTGTCTTCGGTGAGGTTTTCGATGATTTTGTTGACCTCGTCGAGCGACTCGCCCTCGAGCTCGTCGTCCTCCATCTCCAAGTCCACCATGTCGTCCATCATCTCGTTAATGATCCCCGCTTTCGTCAACTCCTTGGAAAGCTCCTGCATGGTTTGAGAGATGGCCCCAACGTGCACCAACTGGTTGACGTCCTTCATGATTGCCGTCAGCAGGCCAATCAGCTGGGTCAATTTCTGCATCTGGTACTGTTCGTTGATCAGCATAGTCACCAGCTCAAGCCGTGCTTTCAGTGTGTGGAGCTTGTTGTACTGTCTGCGGATGTTGAGGAGCTCGCGAGCGTATAACCGCGCCAGCTTGACGTCACCGGCCTTGGCCAGTTTTTTGATGAGGGTCTCGGTTTTCTTCTGGAGGGGTTTAAGCTGGTTCATCAGTCGCTCGAGCTCGCGGGCGTTTTTGCGGAGCAAGCTGTTGATCTTGCGCATCTGTCGTTAGTAGCAGCGGACAAGGGGAGAGTGGAGCTACTTACCTGCTCCTTGGGATCGGGGCCGTAGATTGCCCGTTTGACATAGTCCATGGTGGTGAGTGGTGGTTGCGCATAATCGTAGTTAAGCCGTGGGACTGCACAGAGGGTGGAGGTACGAGGCCGATAAGACTAGAGCGGTGGGAATGAAGAGGGTAGGATTGACGGGGAGTGGGAGTGGGGGGTAGTGGGTGTGGTGAGTTGATCAGAGTCGACCCCAAACAGTGTGGTTTAACTGTTGACCAAAGCGATGTGGTGAAAATAGTAAAATAGATGCGCACCCACTTGTTGCTTAGCCAAAGTGTGGAGCCAAGTAGAGTAAGGTGGTATTTCACTCAAAAAAGTGCTTTTGACACCACGGAAAGCCAAGCAAACTGCGAACCCACCTCCAAACAAAACCACCTGGCTATACCTACCCAACACCCGCATTGCCCCACCCGCTCACTAGCACGCGCTCGACGCGACCGCAGTGGCTCCATGCATGACCCGCACTCAATTTCCAAATACACCACCAAGATCCCGCCACCATGAGACAACAGAACAGCGTCCAGACGCTCCTCTTGATCGTGCTTGCGTGCATTTTCCCGCCGCTTCCGGTGATCATTCTCAACGATTACTGTGTGTGGAACCTGCTGACGTTGTTGGTGGTGTTGTTGACCCTCTGTGGCCACATCCCCGGGATTGTCTACGGTGTGTACTTTGTTGCCACCCACCGTGGCCGTCTGAGCCGTCGCGACGGGTACCAGCTGCTTGACGACCGCGAGCGCGACATTCCCGACGGTCCCTCCGCGGGTCCTTCCTCGGGCCCCTCCTCCTCCAGCGGTCCTAAGCCGCAACCGGCCCAGGCCACTAGCCACTACATCCCCACCTCTGGCGACCTCCTTCCGAGCTACGACGACGTCCAGGGGAGCAGCTCCTCTGCGGCCAAGCCCACGGATAACAAGGTGCAACACTAGGTATGTAACGACAATGAATGAACAAGATAGAGTAAGAGAATGAATAAGATAGAGTAGGATCGTAGGGAAAAGAATATAAAGAGGTTCCACGCAAGGGATGGAAAGTGAAAGCAATGAAACGAGTGATGTAAAGCGGGTTGGTTCGCGAGTTGATCTGTATATTCTCAGGACCATTACGACTCGATTGCTCAAAAGTGGTAGTAAATCTACGACGTCATAATACCTCTAACGGCCAACTAAAACACACCCCAACCCTCACGCGACTCTAAAACTACGAAACAACACTACCATAGTTCAATCCACCCACCACCCCCACTACCTACTCCACCCATTCTTCTTAATCGTTCATTTTCTATCATTATGCCTTTTGGATCGCCACCATCGCCTTGGCCACGAACCCCTCCAAGTGGAAGATTGCCTTCTGTCCCAAGCTCAAGCGCTCGTCAAACTCGGCCGCCAACTCCATGAGC
The DNA here is from genome assembly GCA_030560525.1 of Diutina catenulata. NCBI lineage: Eukaryota > Fungi > Ascomycota > Pichiomycetes > Serinales > Debaryomycetaceae > Diutina > Diutina catenulata. The sequence continues at coordinate 9,091 of JAKTTW010000118.1, forward strand.
TGCTGCACCAACTGCGGTTTCGCGGTGTACGCCCCAATCAAGTTGAACACGAGCGTCTTCAAAATGACGCGTGCGGGGATGCAGTGGGACAAGAGCTCGTAGAAGGTGACCCGGATCTTGCCAATGGCAGCCACCAGCTGGTCGCGGCGGATCGACGCAGCCACATTGGCCAAAATCACCTCCCAGTCGAGGGTGGTCACCTGGACATTAGGGGTGACCACCTCGTTGTGCATGGCCACCGTCTCGAAACAGAGCAAGGCCCGCCGCAAATTGCGCTGCAGCAGCTCGGCAATCTTCTCGAGCACCTGCTGGCGCGACGCGTCGCTGTCAAACAGCACCTGTTCCTTGGTGGCGACGGTGGACAACACATCGACAATCTCGCTCACCTCGGGCGCAGCCACCCGCACCAAAAGCGTCCGCGACCGGATGGGACTGATGATCAGCGAAATCAGCAGCAGCACCATGATCAACCGGATCTGCAGCGAGTACTTTTCCATGGTTCGTCTCAACGCGGCCTGGGCATCGCGCGATAAGTTCTCGGCCTCGTTGATGATGACAATGCGGAACCGGTGCAGCGCCTGGCTCTTTTTCAGCAGAAAGTCCACCTGTTCCGTCTGGGCCACGTCTTTCAACAAGTCCTGGATCACCACCCGGTCGTTGTTGCCCATGTCGCTCGGGGTGATCTCCAAGTGGTACGGCAGCAGCAACACGTTGAACTCGAGCTTGCGGTTGCTTGGGGTGACAAAGGTTTTCACGTCAATCTTGAGTTTTTCCACCCCCGGTCCAAAGATCTCGTTGAGGGTGGCATAGATACGCGTCTTTTTGCCGGCACCGGGGGGTCCGTAGATTAACAAGTGCGGGAAGTCTCCGCTCTGAGCAAGCGCCTTGAGATTGGTGTTGATGTGATCATGGTACAGCAAGTGGTCGAGCTGTTTGGGACGGTACCGGTCCACCCAGAGTGACATTGTGGTGGGAAAAGACGCGTTCGCGTCGCGAAAAGAGTGGAGATGAGAAGGAATGAGGGAAGGGAACGGGTAAGGGAAGCGGGTAAGGGCTGGTGGGTTTAAGTGGGCGTAGGTGAGTGTTGGTCGATGAGGGCGTAATTTGTGATTGGTATGTTGTTAGTTCGACTCAGCTTTGGGTTTCCACGATTGAATTTTAGGTAGTGTTGAGTAGGTGAGAATGGGACTGTGGTACCTAGTGGGTGATGATTGTCAGCGGGGTCTCCCCCTCCAACAACCGTCCATGCTTACCCGTCCATGTTTACCCATCAAGATGTGTCCGCTCGGGTCTAGACCGTTCTATTACCACCGCTCTTTCCACCCGCATACCACACCAACAAAAAATACGATCACCATACATCACACCACACCACACGCTACACACGATTAAATCCTTATTCCATTAATATATATACCTGCGCCAAGCGCGTCCTGTTGAGAGGGTCATTAGTCGTCAATTGCACTGTTGAAGCCTAGATCTTAGGCGAGGTGCGGATGTAGTGGTTGGCACACGCGTAGCCGTTCGGGTTCTCCGTCAAGTACCGTTGGTGGTAGTCCTCGGCGTCGTACCAGATGCGGATGGGCTCGATCTCGGTCACGATCTGGTGTGCGGGGTACCACTTCTTCTGGGCAGCCTCGCGCTCGGCAAGGATCACCTCCTTGTCCTCGGGGCGGTGGTAGAAAATGCCACTGCGGTACTGGGTGCCAGCATCGTTGCCCTGGCGGTTGACGGTGGTGGCGTCGTGCATGCGGAAGAAGGTCTCCACAAGCTGGGACAACGGCAATTGCTCGGGCTCGAACGCGATCTGGATCGCCTCCGCGAACCCGGAGGAACCCGAGCACACCTCGCGGTAGTTGACGTCCTCGACGTCCTCGTTGCCGTTGGCGTAGCCCACCTTGACGTCGACGAGACCCTTGCCAGCGTACTCTTTGGCAAACAAGTGCTCCACGCCCCAGAAGCACCCGGCGGCGAGGGTGACCAACTGCAGCGACGCTGTGGTCTTGAGAGTGGGGGATACGGTGACCATGTTGTGATTGAGTCGGAGAGTAGCGGGGGACGACTTGGGACGGAAAAAACGAAACAACGTCATCTCTGGCGCGGACGGTTCCTTTTATGGTGGCGGCGTTCTACGCAAGCCTCCGATCATCTCAGAAAACGTGATCCGAGGTGCATAGATACGGGGGCGTCGGAATGAGTCACGGTGGCGCCCGGAAACGCAACGGGGGAATCTACACGGGGACAGGTGCCAAAAGACGGTTTTGGTGGGTTCACACCGTGCTCGTAGGCGGGGTGGTGCCCGCTTTCATTTAGAGTTGTTCCTGTACACGTCAAATATGCGCTAAGGTCTAAGCGACCGCCGGAAGCGGCTGCCTGCATGTCTGCGGCCACGGCTGCAAAACGGTGTTAGGGCTATTGTTGGCGGGAACGCCGCGTTTGTGGCGCCTAAGGATCTGGAACGTGAATCGGTGGGGCAGGGTGAAATCTCGGGTTTATCACCGGAGTTCTTGCCTGACGTACAGCTGTCACCACCTGACTGTGGCTAATGCCATCGCTGACTAATTCCGACCGATGCAAACCCTCCCTCTATGTAACCCGTCACTAATTGTCTAATGGTTGTAGCATGCACTAATGGGCCCCCGAGGCGGCTGGAGGTGTCCCGAGGAAGCTGCAGCATCGAATGACCGGATGGCCCAATTCTTGCCTAATGAAGTACATATCTATCGCCAGCTTCAAGCGGCTACCCATGGTAAACTGGAGCGACAAGTTCCACGAAGAACGCACCCGCAAACCGTGCTGGCTTGCCCGGCTATATAAATCGCTGACGAAACGGCTTCGAGCCCCGCCCGAGTCCGAGCCCACCTTCAATCTCCTCCTGTGGAACCACACCGGCGGGGTCGACTACTCGCTGCCACAAAGGCTGCATGCCCACCGTGCCCGCTTCCACCGGCTCCGCTCGCGGCTCAGCACCCGCCTCCGCCACCTACATCTCTGATACATAAAAATAGCTCGTTATCATTACATGTTCCAAGAACACTCTATTTATTGTTGGCCCTTGCGCAAGAACCCAAACACGCTGCTCTTGCGGCGCTCCAGTTGCGGAGGAGCCTGCGACACCGGCGCCTGAGGCTCGGGGGTCGGTGTCAGGTCCGTCTGGCCCTTGCGGCGGCTGAATAACGTTTTCTTGCGGGTGGGCGGGGGTGCCTGAACCGGCGGCGGCGCGAGCGGCAGCGCGGCTCTCGGCGGGACCTCCGACGAGTTGATGGACCCGTCGCCCGTGGGGGCGTACGAGGTGTTGGGGTTGTACGTGGGGATGCTAGCCGGGCTCGCGACCCGCCCGTTTTCGGTCTTGGACTCCTGTTTGGGCTCGAAAAACGTGCGCTTGAACAAGCCCTTCTTGCCCTCGTGCTCAGACTCCACCACCACCTCGGGCTGCTGCTGGGGAGGCGACGGGTGCTTGGGCGGCGGCGACTGGCGCTGCTGCTTTTGCTCAAACGCCACGTACTCGTTGCCATCGTAGACATTGTCCTCGTTGAAGCCAAACTCCTGCTGGCTGGGACTGAGCCGCTGGTAGAACAAAATGTAGGCGCTGCCCAACCCCGGCGAGTTGCCAAAGAACCGCATCACGTACAGGTTCTCCACCACCTCGACGGTCTCGTCGTCAAACAACAACCACAACCCCAGCTTGTACTTGCAGAGTGCCACGTAGTGTCCGTGGGTGGGGCCGCCGCCAATGTGCACCACGAGCGCGTACAACTCGTACACCAGCAGCTCGTCGTCGTCGGTGGTGTGGAACAACCGCAAGTTGAACGGGTACGAGATCAGGTCAAAGAGCTTGACGAGCTTGTCCACCGTCTCGTCGTACTTGAACCGCTTCAAGTTGATCACCAACACCTCAGGAAGGTGTTTGAGCTTGATCGTCTTGATTGCCTCCTGCAACAGCGCACAGGTGTTGCAGTAGAACTTGTTTTGGTTGGTGAGCACCTCCAGGGTGGAGAAGTTGTTGAGCAAGTGGGTGAGCGAGTGCGACGACTGGCTCAGGCCCGGGGGGATGTCCACCAGCAAATCGATAAAGTTTTCGTGCTTCAGGGTGACGGTCTCGCAGTTGAGACACTTGGTTTCGTTGGTGATCTCCCCCTGGAAGATGTCGTTGCACCAGTTGTGCCCGCCGGGGGCCTCGGTGTTGACACACTCGATGATCTCGTTCATGAGATAGTTGAAAAACTCGTGGGAGTCGTGGTGCATGTTGTTTTGGGAGAACAAAAAGTTCTTCTCCTTGAGCTTGGCGACAAAGTACAGCGGACACACCACCCCCGTGGTCAGTTTGTTGTCGGCCACTGCCTCGTACATGTCGCGGAGCGCGTACAACAAGCACAGGTTGTCGGGCTGTGCCTTGGCACAAAGGGGCAGGTCCAAGTTGATGATGGGCCCGTTGATCAACGCCAGCTTCTTGCGGTGGTCGCTGCTGGGGTTGTCGTTGAACGGGTTGATCGGAGTGCTCAAGTTGGGCTCGGGATAGGGGATGCCGACAACGATGATCAGCGATCCCTTCAGCACCAGGCGCCCCCGCGCGGTGGTGGGCGACTCCGAGTCCACCGCGGGCGCCGTCTCCGCCAACAACATCAGCAGCGGCTTCAGCATCGTCGTGCAATTTTTGCCGTGGGGGGTGTGGGGGGTCACGAGCACGGGCAACTGGGCAAACGCCGACCCAGGAGCGACCCGTCGCCGCTGGTCAGTGGTCAATGCGGTGCACTTGCCTGCGGGGACGATGGCTGGGTGCTGGTACTTCGGGGGAGGCGTCGCAGCCACGCTGGCGGGCGTCAGGTTCAGCGACATCTTGATGCCAAAGATCAGGCCCTTGCGCTTGGGCTCGTCGTCGCCCTGCTCGGCACGCTTCTTCTCCACGAGCTGTTCGTACTTTTGGGTGAATCCGTGGGGCTGGACCCCCTTCACTTCCGGCTTGTGCCTGCGCTTCTCGTCCGGGTCGTACCCGTAGCTGAGCAAGGCCGTGCGGAAGGAGTCGGAGTAATACAAGCACTGGAGGATCAGGTTGCAGTAGCAGGTGTTGCCAAAGTTCTCCATGCCAAAGATCTTGTCGCTCCCCGGCAGCACCACGGCCTCCGGTGGCTCCAGTCGGGTCATGGCTGCGTGGGCTTAACCGGTTGCAACTCAAAACCCATTTGCAGCGCGCGCGTTGCCGCACGGGGGATCGCGGACTCGGGATTGACCCGGGCCCAGTGGCGGGGGAAAGTGTGGAGAGGGGTCTAGTGGCTACTGGGTGTGACGAGACAGAGGCTTGTGGTGGGCTGTGGGTGGTCACGGCGTTTCTTGGCTTTGTTGCTCACCCCGGATTTCGTTTAGCTTACCGAGCGAGCTCGTAACGGACGCGGTAATTCCCGGCCACAAACGGGTTTGGGTCGCGGTGGGCGGGTGGCGATGAGAGCAAGGATTAGAGGAGTAGTTGGTAGAACGTAGGTGGCGGATTGGGTGGCTGGCGGTGGCGGACGTGCGGTGGTGATCTCGCGCCTGCTTACCCGTTTCGTCTGACTCCGAACGCGAAAAATGCCGAAAGTTGCGAGTGATCTGCCATTGCCAGTGCAGCTTTACACGGCTACACCTGCCTCCGCCGCCGGATCGGGACATGATGGTCCGCCTCCGGGCATGGCCAATCCCGGGTGCTGTCACTCGAGCCTAAACGTCGAAAATCGTACGATGCGCCAAACAATGCTTGGCAGATCGAGCGGTGTTTCGACAACCACTGGCGGGGCTGGGTGGCTGGTAGATAAGCTTGCTGTGCGCACGATCCATCTCTTTGTTCCCCAGGTCCGTGTGGGGTTCCTCGTAGCAACACGGCACTGCCTCCACTCTGTCAATAGAGATAAGGTGGGATGCATGCCTTGGCGCTGCTATTGTTCCGACAAACGGTACGGCGGGTTTCTGACAATTCGGAGCACGGTGACCAGACAGTGGGCCATTAAGACCATTGGCTACACTCGTAGCAGTGAGGGCGATCCGCATGACCCCACCACCCGTTGTGGCTCGACGCAGAGTCCGTATGGGCTTGCCATCGCCCGCTCAGCGCACGCAGGCACCCCCCACAGGGTTCAGGGCAGTGCATTGCCAAGCATTCTCTGACAGAGGTTGCCTATTAGCCATTTTGCAGCCAGACTATATAGACTTGGGAGAAGGTCGTAGTCCTCACCACCATGCGTTTTTCTCTTGCTGCCATCCTCTCTCTTGCCCTTGCTTCTCCCGTGGTTCGCCGAGCCTCGCTGGCCGAGTTGGACACCACGTTTTTTGAGCTTGGTGCCAACGCTCTGCTCGCGGACTACCTCGAGGCCAACCGTCAGTGGGCCACCGAGATGAACGCCACCACCCCCCAGGTGTTGAAAACCTCGGGCGAGGGCCAAAAGCCCCACACGTTGTTGATCACCTGCTCGGACTCGCGGGTGTCCTCGGAGGTGTTTGGCACCTTCCCGGGGGAGATCTTTGAGCACAAGAACATCGCCAACGTGGTCAATGCCAACGATATGAACATCCAGGCGGTGGTGCAGTACGCGGTGGCCAATTTGGAGGTCAACAAGGTCATTGTCATGGGCCACACCGGGTGTGGCGGGGTGGCGGCCGCCCACGGCAAGCTGGCGGTGGGTGGGGTCATTGACACCTGGTTGCAGCCGATCCGGACCCTTCGTGACACTTTTTACACTCAATTGAACCAGACAGAGTCCGAGCACGACCAGTTGGACATGTTGGCCACGTTTAACGCCGCGCAGTCGGCGCAGGTGGTCCGCAAGTTGCCTGCGGTGGCCACAGCGGTGGAGAAGCGTGAATTGGAGGTGTGGGCTCTTGTCTACGACACCGTGACGGGCCTTGTGCATCAGGTGGAGCTTCCCGAGGAGCACCACCCCGAGATCTACGAATTAGAATAGACAGATACCGTCCCAATAAATTGCGCATTTTCTTACCCAAATCGGTTGCGTCCTATAACTGAAAGATTCTAATAGTAAGTTAAACGCTCAAAATACATCGGACAAACATAGCACCCAAAATACATCAAAGATGCGTCAATACGTCTATAAACGTTTTAAGTTCCGTTAAAGGCACGTCTCTAGCACCCGGCTTACACTCGATTCGCACACCGCTTGCACATCATTTGCACACCGTTTGCACACCGTTTACACACCGTTTACACACAGTTTGCACACCGCTTGCACAGTTTCATACATACCCACAAGACCGCAATTCAATACATTCTCAAACACCTTCCCTTGGCATACCCCACCCACCACCAACCTCGGTCACGCCCCGCCTAAACTCCGGCCACTATCATAAGCATCTGCTGCCACGCTATTGTCCCGTTTCATCGGACCCATATGTCAGCGGCTCGTTGGCCGTTGCTTAGTCAGCATCGGACGTCGACTCCGAAAATGTGGGGCAGTGTGGGGCACTCTGGGCCCATTTTCCCCCCGGACCACGTCAGCCACGCGATGCCACCTCGCCCATTAGCCTTTGCGTCGTTCACTAGCGGCTAACGGCTGCCATCACCGCTCACCCCGCATCCCTACCGGCATCTCGGCATTCGCGCGGCAGACGCACATGAAAATTGTGGGGTCAAGTTAAAACACTCTCAGCTGCTGTGTGCCACTTAGATCGACGATGCTGCTTTATCCTGAGGGTCCGATCAACATCGACGACGTTTTGGGGGTGACCCAGACCGGCGAGAACACTTTCCGCGGCAAGAAGCCCCTCAACAAGCCCATCCCCATCGCCAAGGGTGCCTATGGCGGCAACATCTGTGCCCAGGCACTCGTGTGTGCGATGGCCACGGTGCCCGAGGGGATGCGTCCCCACTCGTTTCACCTGTTCTTTGTCAAGGCCGTGCTGGACCAGGAGCCCGTCGACTGGGAGGTGCAGCACATCTCTGACGGGCGGAACTTCTGCAACCGGCTGATCAAGGGCCGCCAGGGAGGTGTCATCAAGTATATTGCCACGATGTCGTTGACCAAGCGCAACCTGATTGCCCGTGAGCAGGCCAAGTTCGACGCCTGGGCTGCCGAGCGTCGGGCCGAGGGTAAGCCCGTCCAGGTGTCGCTGGAGGACGACGACGAGTTTGACGAGATGCCGGTGCGCCCGTTCCTGTTGGAGACTCCCTTGTTTGACAAGTGGTTTCCCCACGGTCCCCAGGGGATCGAGATCGACGCTGATTTCGGTCGTGACTACTTGACCTATCACAAGCTTCCGTCGCAGTTGTGGGACTTGAGTCTCACCAAATACGAGGAGAAGCAGGACGTGGTTGACCGCAAGATGGCGTGGATGGCCAAGTTGGGGTGCACCGAGGACGGGCACAACCAGCCCATCACCGGGATGAACCCCACCTACCAGTTTGCCGGGCTCGCGGTGTTGCTGGACCTGGCCTTCCTTGGGTTTTTGACGCGGTCGATGAGACTCGACCTTGAGGGGTTCTTTAACTACGGGTCGGTGCTGTTGGACCACATCATGTACTTCCACGACGACGACTTTGACGTGACCCAGTGGATGACGTTTACCCACCGCCCGGTGCGGGTGGCCAACAGCCGGGCGTTGGTGGAGGCGGAGATCTACAATAGCAAGGGCGCCCATGTTGCCACCATCATTCAGGAGGGGTTGTTGGACTTTTCGTCCGTGCAGAAGCGGGCCAAGCTTTAGGTATGGAATAAATTTTAGAGTAGAGAAGTTGTGGACGGGTCCGGTCAAGGGTGTAGTTAACACTGGATAGGACCAGTGGATAGGACCAGTGGGAAGACCCTTTGTGTTGTACCAAATGGTAGAACCTTTTGGTGGTCTGTTGAGGGGACTGGAATTTGTAAGAATTGGGACTGGAAAGTCTGAGTTTCGAAGCGGGTTGGCCAGACTAGGTAGACTTCAGGGGTATCAGGACACTGTCAGGGGTTGAGTGTGCAAACTTAACCGCCGGGTAGCCGCCAGGGGCCGCCAGGGGCCGCAAGGGGTCGGCAGAAGTAATTCTGAATTTTCACCCTGGAGGCACGGAATTCGACCAATTCGGTTTTGTGGCCGTTGGTTGTCATTAAGTCGGGAGGCCCCACAATTGTTTCTTTGTGTGGGGGTTTCACGACCGGAGTAGGCCGAGGGGGGACCCATTAGGTCTTAAGTGACCGCAAGCACTCGAAAGCACAAGCAACCTAGTGCCAATACGAACACCCGCTTTGTAAACAACAATTGCCTAATCCAACTACGAGCGCATACTGCCACGGCCAATTCCGTTTCCAAACCCGGCCCCAAGCAGCCTGAGAGCTTAACTAACTTTCAAAACACACCGCTGGTAAGCAGTAGGCCGCCGTCGTCATATTTTTTATCACATGAGCTCTCGACACCTGCTTAATTGTGGCGATGAGTGTCACAAAACTGGGCGGGTGACGGGTGCCTCGAAACTTTCGCACCCAATTGGTAATACGATACTAAGCTCTGGATGGTTGCAATTGCGACAGCAACCTCAATGCTAGGAGTAACGGCGTCTAGACCTGTTTCATCCTAGCCCAAAACTTTATTCTCGTCGCCCATCTCATCACCCCCCTTTGAGATAAGTAATGACGGTTCCAAACACGAGCGAGCCGGGGCCCAAAACGGCATCAACTAAAACAAATAATACGAATTTAGGTTCGCGTCGGCAAAGTTGCACGAGTGGCGCCAATGATTGTGGTTCGTGGGAAGGGCCGGAATCTGGACTTCGACGCCGTGGAGGCTTAATTGCACGCGCCAAGATCACTGTTGTTGCCCCGAAGCCCAAAACGGCAGAGTAACCACTAACCAACGGTCGCGGCCAATGTAGAGATGACCAAAAGCAACGAGCAGCCACAACTCCTTCATGGATCTTGCAACGCACCCCAAGTTGCTGTGGAAGCACCGCACGGCTGCGCTCGCGTGGATGTCAGGGGTTCATGGCGTTTACGGTCTCGACCCCTCAGTATTGTTTCGAGCGACCGAGCAGTTTGACCGGGTTCTTTGTTGTCGAGACAACCTCACGCCTGAGGAGCTCCCATTGATCGTGGGGGTGGCGCTCATGATTGCCCTGAAAGTGGAACTGGGGACTACCAGTTTGACGCCCAACGACATTGCTCAGGCGTTTTTGAGCACCGGCCCCGTGGTAATGGCAACCGAAATAGAGATGCTACAAACCCTTGACTACCTGGTGACCGCACCCACCGTTTACCACCTCGCGCTGCTTGTGGTACTCGATACCGGTATCTTGGAAGTGGCTACGGTGGCGATGGAAATGATAAAGTTGGACCAGGCGTTTGTGGGGTCTCCACAAAAACTTATTGTGGCTCTCAGCGCCTACATTGCCGGGGCTTGTTTGCGTTCAAAACGTGTGACCTTATTCGGGTACACTCGCCCACAATTGTTCAAACTAGCGAGAATAATGCTTGCCGCCCCAATTCACCCGGTGCTCACTGAAAAATATCCGTTCGTAACCGGCTTATTAGGAAGCCTCGGATGCCCAAATGGAGGCGGCTTAAGGTCCCATGCATGCTACAGGACACAAATACGATTGAGAGAGGGCGGCATACGGCACCAAGTATAAACAAACAAGACATCTAGGGAAAGATCAAACTAAGGGGCATACATATGCTCTCAGATGTTCAGTCCCAAGAAGATACCCCCCAGTTGGAACACCCTGGGTACGTGAATGTTAGTATTCGAAACCATTATCAAACCCGTAAATAATAGATATCGTTGTCTTTAGTTCCATACTTAGTCTTTTGGGTTCTATGACTTTCTGTGACACCTAAAGTGTCCACTCCAATTTCAGTGATTCGCAGTCCCAAATTGGATCATGCATGGCGCACAGAAATCTCGCTTACAGGTGCAACGGTAGAAGAACGGAGCAAGCAGCAAGATTGACAGGTGCTGGCGCAGAACGATCCACTCGATGTTTGTGTGGCAATTGATTCACCCTTGAGGCTCCTGTAGTCTTTGCTTGATGTCTTTCAATTATCACACAATTGCCCGGACCCGAGTATATTTTTTAGGCCTAGCTAAATTTAAAACAGGTACCATGCGCGACTTTTAGCAACTAAAAAATATAGTGATAACGAGAGCCCTCCTCGACTTTTGCAGCACTAGGGGGCCAAATTTTGAATATAAATAGGCCGGGTACCCCCCTTGGTTTTCTCTATCAACTAACACCCCGAATACCATGAAGTTTATGAACATTATCTTGTTGGCTACTGCCGCTCTCGCTATCCCCGTGCCCGGTGAGGAAATCCCCCAGGACGCTGCCAACGCTGCCATCAAGCCCACCGCTGAGCAGATTGAGGCAGCCGCCGCCGCCAACGGTGCCCAGATCCCCCACGACAAGGCTCAGGGTATTGCCGACGCCTACAACGAGTCCCAGGAGGCTGGTGACAAGGCTGTTGCTGAGGCTCAGGGCAAGGAATTGCCCAAGGATGCTTCCAACGGTTTGTTCTGGCGCTACGGCTGGGGCGGCTACTGGGGCGGCTGGGGCTACCCCTACGGTGGTTACAGATACCCCTACTACGGTTACGGCTACCCCCGTTACGGTGGTTACTGGTGGTAAACAATCTGTCCTTAGGACAGACTGAATCCCCGTTGATTTGTTGAATACCTGACTTGAAAAGATAAAACAAGCGTGGGCTAATTATTTAAAGGGTAATACATGCTATGCTTAACAAGAGTAGTTCCGTAGTTTACGAAACGGTTTGCGACACAGACCAGTTTTGTGGTGTTTTCTGAGGTACTCAAAATAGGTGCGGCATAGCCTGAAAAAGCAGTTGTTTGAGGTTCGGCAAGGAGGCTACAGTATGTGTGCTCGGAAACGCGAGAGGTAACTTTGGAGTTGGCAGTAGAAAAAGAGCAGACAGAGTTTTTGGCGTAGCTCGTTCAAAACACATTACGCAAATTTCACGATAAACGTTCAACTTACGATAATAGTATGAATTACCCACAGCCTATCTCGTATTTTCAATTGATTGTCCAGTAGTAGAACCATTTTGAAGGTGAATTGTTTTAGAAGTAAGGTAGAAGAGAAGTTGTTAGTTAATAACGGAATCCAGGAAATCTAGTTTTATAGTCTCGTGCATAAAACGAAACGCCAACAGTGTGAGATAGGTTGACCAGTGAGGAGTTTCTTTATGTATTGTCGGTGAGAAGTTCCATTACGGAAGTTAGCCAGGATAATAGAATTAGCGGTGTATCCGTAAGTCGCCGAGTTCTTATGTGGCTAACGTTTTTTTATGGTTGAAAGTTGTCCAATTTTGCCCGATGGGGACTTCAGCCGCACACGATCAGTAGCTTGGGTAAGCACGTACGGCTTCCATGGTTCAGCCAAGGGATATGGAAGCCGTTCAAAACCTAAGACGTCCCATACTAACCCACCACAACCCACTAAAGCCCACTATAACCCACCACCACCTCCTCAATCCGTACTCGTGACCCACCCTGCATCGTCAACTCGCCTAAGTCATGCTTATGTACGGCACCTGCGGCGTTGTTTCACATTCCGACTAGAGGTCACTTGGCTGACCCCACCACCGCCAACACCATGTCCACCCTCTCAAATCCCTTCTCCACCACCGTTTCTGTGATTCGATCTTACCCACCGAAACAACCGATTCATCGTAACCCCGATGATTTATGCCGGACACGAGAATCCGTGACTGATGCGCTCGCTGCGCCTGATGAGAACTTAGCAACCGTATTTGCTACCACATGACCCTCGGTTCCTGCCGAAATACGACAGAGAAGCGACACCAGACCCTTCGTTGTGTCGGCAGTCGGCACCGCTCGGGCCGACCTCAGCTCATGCCGCCGCACTTGATTCGTCTACTCTAACGTTTTTCATTAGACGACGCATTCCCCGATCAATGACGTCAGTGACACCCGCGCGAATCGCACGACAATATCGCGGTCGGCCACACCCGCTCGTAGGCCCAGCGGCAGCCTAGGGGCCCAAATAAACCCTTACCACCGTCTAAACCACCCTAGCATCTGTCCAGCCCGCAGCGTGACCTCGCTAAAAATAGACACGCGTCGCGGGCTGTGTTTTTTTGGGCAGTGCGGAGTGCAGTGTAAAGCCACGCGTCGGGAATGTGCATTAATAAAAGCCACGCAGCCCCTCTGACAAAAGTATGCTGAACTACCTGCGCCCACCGCCGCCAGGAGACGAGGAGCACTTGTTGCCCCGCCCATACAACCAGCTGCTGCTGCTGTTGGTGGCCCCCGAACTGCTGTACCACGACGAACTGCTGCGTCGCCCGTCATACCAGGATGACGCCAGCTACTACCAGGAAAACGTCCAGCAACCACACGACTTCTTTGCCGCAGCACCTCCCGTGCCGGTAGCGCCTCCCGTGCCCGGTCCCTACGACCACTCCTTCACCGAGTACCAGCCCCAGCACACCTACCAGGCTCCGGACTACCCTCCGCCGCCTATGGCCCATCCCAACACGTTTATGCAGGACCAACCCACGGGCCAACCCACGTATCCCCCGCTCAAGAACTCCGAGTCGTACGAGTATGAGGAGTACGAGATGCAGCCCCAGGGCTACCACCAGGCCCAGTACTACCTGCAACCGTTGTTTGCCGCCGGCGACTCCGAGGACCGCGAGTGGGACCAGAACATCGAGTATGGCCAGATCGAAGGTGACAATTTCGAGTTAACCACCGCTGTGCCCGATCTGGAGCCCGTGCGCGATGCCGAAGGCGACGGCGACGAGGAAGACCCCTTCCACGACGGGCTGGAGAAAGTGGTGACCCTGGGTGTCAACGGGCACTTGGTGCTTGACTGTCCTGTGGCCACCGAGTTGTTGAGCAAGTACCCGGGGTACAACCCTGCCGCCGAACAAGGTGGGTTGCTGCGTGAGTTTGCCTACATGCGTTATACTGCCATCACCTGTGGTCCCCTGAATTTCTACCGCAATGGGTTCATTTTGCGCGGGGTGCACTGCCTGGTGCCCCGGCTGACGGAGTTGATGGTGGTGGTGACCATGTACAACGAGGACGACGTGTTGTTGGCACGCACGTTGAAGGGTGTTTTCAAGAACATCAAGTACTTGATGCTGAAGAACCACCTGTCGACGTGGGGCAAGGATGCGTGGAAGAAAGTGGTGGTGTGCATTGTGCTGGACGGGCGGCTGAAGATTAACCCGCGGGCCCAGGCGTTGTTGGCAGCGTTGGGGGTGTACCAGGACGGATTGGCCCGGCTGCAGGTTAACGACAAAAAGGTCCAGGCGCATTTGTACGAGTACACCACCCGGGTAGGCATCTCGCTGGTGGAAGACACTGTCAAGCTCACCACCGAGAAGACGGTGCCCGTGCAGTTGCTTTTCTGTTTGAAGGAAAAGAACGCCAAAAAGATCAACTCGCACCGGTGGTGTTTCCAGGCGCTCGCACGGGTGTTGGACCCCAAGGTGGTGGTGTTGTTGGACGCCGGCACCCAGCCGCTGGGCAAGTCATTGTACCACCTCTGGAAGGAGTTTGACCGCGACCCGCAGGTGGCGGGTGCCTGTGGCGAAATCAAAGCCAAGCTCCAGGGCCGCCAGATCATCACCAACCCTTTGGTGTACGGTCAAAACTTTGAGTACAAGATGTCCAACATCTTGGACAAGCCGATGGAGCTGGTGTTTGGGTTCATCCTGGTGTTACCCGGTGCGTTCTCCGCCTACCGCCTCGTGGCCCTCCAAAACGACATCAACGGTCAGGGCCCGCTCGAAAAATACTTCAAGGGTGAGTTTATGCATCTGCTGGCCACCGATTTGGACCCTGACGACGACGAGTACGAGCTCAAAAAGACGCTCATGGCCCACGAGGCCGGCATCTTCACTTCCAACATGTACTTGGCCGAAGACCGGATTCTCTGTTTCGAGTTGGTGGCCAAACGGGGGTGTTCATGGCTCTTGCGGTACGTCCGCAGTGCGCTGGCCGAGACCGATGTGCCTGAACACCTTGCTGAGTTTATTTTGCAGCGCCGGCGGTGGTTGAACGGTTCGTTTTTCGCTGCCATCTACCTGTTGGTGCACTTTGCCAAAATCTGGTCGTCATCGCACTCGTTCATGCGCAAGTTCTTTTTCCACATTGAGTTCATCTACCAGTTTGTCAACTTGGTGATGTCGTGGTTCAACATTGCCCTGTATTTCTTGGTGTTTCGCATTTTGACCACCGGTCTCACAGACCCTGCCCTCAATTTCGCCCCTGGTAAGGTGCTTGGGCTTGTATTTCTATGGCTTTACGTGGCGCTGATTGTCACCACGTTTGTATTATCATTCGGTAACAAGCCGAAGGGTACCGAGAAGTTTTATGTGGTGATTGTGTTGTTCTTCGCTGTGCTCATGGTGTACATGATGCTCGCTGCCGTTTGGATGGCGGTGTACACCATTAAGGATATCTTTTCCGACCCCAACCAAAGTGCGATAGACTTGATGCTCAATCCGAACTTCCGCGATTTGATTGTGGCCACCGGCTCAACATACTGCCTCTATTTCGTTGCCCTGTTCATGTACTTGGAGCCTTGGCACATGTTTACTCTGTTCATTCAGTACATCTTGTTGTCGCCCTCGTACGTTAACGTGCTCAACATCTATGCATTCTGCAACATCGACGACGTTTCTTGGGGTACCAAGGGTGACACTGGTGCCCATGATCTCGGCACCGCTGTGGTTAAGGAGGACGGTACCTTTGCCGTCAACATTGCCATCCTGGCCGAGGAGATTAATAAGCTGTACTTGAAGGAGTTGGACAAAATTAAGCAGCCGGCGCCTCCGGAGAAGGGAGGAAACGTCACCCTGAACGAGGACTACTACAAATACGTGCGGTCAATGACAGTGTTGGTGTGGATGCTTACTAACTTCATCATTGTTGCGGTGGTGCTCGAGACCGGTGGTTTGAAGGATTTCGATGAGGACGAGAATGGCCGAACCGCACGTCTGGAGATTTTCTTGACTGTTGTCCTTTGGATTGTTGCCTTTATGGCCCTCTTCCGTTTCATTGGTTGCCTGCTCTACTTATTGGGCCGCATGTTCAAGCGGAAGAAACACTAAGCATAGATAGATCATTATACGACTTTCATGACACTAAGCTCTTGTAATAACCAAGTCACGATCCTCGTACAACATGCAAGAGCATTTTGTATTGACGCGTCTTGAAAAACCAATTCTGGACGTAGCCAAGGGTCCACTGAAACTCGGAACGCAACTGCCGCAGGGAGTGGATGTTGGGAATTGTTGAAACTAGTTAAGATTAGAACAAGCTGCTACCACTTATTAGGGACGTCAATTCCCCATGAACCGATGGTGGGAGATAATCGATCCTGCAGAGTGGTCTATGCATTTCGGTATCAGCCAAAGTCAATACCTTGCCAGAGTAGTTATCTCGAACTTAGAGAACAAGCTGTGCAAGACTTGTGCGTTGTTGCACATGACCCCGTTGCCATTTCAAAAGTCTAGATCTGATGGAATGAAGTATCGCCCGTGGCTGTGTTAGCGAGCACGGGAGAGGTACGTTCAATCGCAGGAGAGTTAACACCGTTGGTGGAAGACATTTCAGCAGTGGTGAGCGGTAAGATCGGTTGTTTACTTATTTCTATCGGTCTCGTTCTCTTGGCTTGTGTATTCAATGTTAATACACAATAAGAGTCAGAATATAATAGGAAAATAAGATGATTAGTACGTAGCTAATTAGTGGTCTTATATAGTCGAATAACTCGTTTTCGGAGTTGATTCAAATTGGTGGTATATTGTACGAATTGGTGGTATACCATGAATTTGTAATGACAACGGAGTATTAACCTTTTTGAGGCGTTAATAAGATGGATTTGGGGTTAATTAAACCCCTATTGGGGTATAATTCCATCAAGATCTATAATCTTCTTTCAACAACTTTATACCTTATCTCGTACTATTTTCACAAAGTTTCAAAAAACTTGCAAAGCGTGGTTGATACTAAAAAGTTTCAAGTTCGAACCGTCTCGAAAATGTATCCGGAAGTAGATTGAAACGACCCATACTTATTCAACTGTTGGCCATGTTCTGATGGATTTCCTCTTCTTTGACCAATAAATCACTTCTTAGCCACAGTCAACAACGACATAAAGCAATGCGTGATGTGTCAAGTACAGTGTGGTGCTCGCGAAAGTGCGAAGAAGCGTTAGTGAACGTCGAGAAAATCAACTCAGAGGGCAAGTTCGTTTCGTGTTTTTTCTTAAATTTCGACCTACCGAGGACACTTTCTCGTAACTATTAATTCGAAGGCGGTACCCGCTGAACTTGACTGGCACCTTATTATTTTTACGAAACTTTTGGCATCCACTGACGGCACTCATTTTGCGGTAATATTTTAGTTAGCAGCTGCGATCAAGGAATTTTATGTCACGCAACTTGCGGAATCTTGTTTTCTCGGTTTTTTTCGACATCCACGCTTCTCGACACCAATGAAAATCGAGATATTGACCTTATTGCTGCTTGTTGTCGCTTCATTTCCTCGGAGGAACCCGTATGATGGTATTCACGAGATCGAAAATTACTTTGTCGAGTGTTATGGTGATACTTTTAATGAAGATTACCAAATTGATATACACATTTCGGGGTTTGTATTCATTCGTGCCCTCCATGAAGGTGGTAATTATAATCCAAGATTAAGAGAATGTTGGACAAACCATTACTTGAACTACTATATTGGTTTATCCTCCGTGGCGAGCGACCCGAGGAGTTTCGATAACTATACTGATAGTGAAGAGTGGTCCAGCGAATCATCAGTGGTTAACGAAGGACCGTGGGATGAAATGTTGAGATTATATCCAAGTTTGCTGCTCAAGATGGCGTGTGATGAGCTCGAAGTGCTTCCAACATTCGTTCAGTCATGTCTTCCAAAGTCATTCGATTGAATGGCGCGTAGTCGCACTTCGAGCCTAGTTAGACACTGCATCGACAATGGTAGAGCCTCATGCCTCGTCTTCCGCGTACAGCATCCACATTTTAATTTCTTTTTCAGTGGGGTCGCTTCCGCTAAAGTCCCACACAAGTTTTTCGGTCACCTTCTGCGGGTACCTAAAGTACCCTGCGAGCTGCCACAACCATTCAGGTGTGACGAGCAGCATTCTCTTCAGAGTGACAAGCGAGTGAGCCCAGTAGCTTGGGAAGTTAGATGTAACATCCGTTGGAGCACCCTGAATGAATTTACCAAAACAATGGATGACTTCAGCTCTGTTCATTACGAGGTATTCTTTGGCGAACAGCGTCATCAAGGTCGCCATGCACATCACGGGTGTCGCTTCAAACCGGCATTCCCTCAACAGTTCGGTGGCCCTCATGATTTGTATGATGATGCTGACCATATCTTGAACGACAAATAGGGTCTTGTCAGCGTTCATGTCTTCCAAAGGACTCGTGTCGTCTCTCTGGTACTGAAATCGATAGGTGATTTCAGGAACACCCTCACGACGGTTCTGAAGGTGGTTTACCACAATCGACAAGACCCGTCAGCTCGCGACCGCAGTCAACCCATGATGAGTTTTGTCGCGTAGTCCGTCCAGCAAACAAAAGGCGGATCGACACCTTGTATTAAGCTATTTGGTTTGTGTGTGGCTAGATTTCATTACATGCGTCTACATACACGAAAAGGGTTAATGCAAAACCAGGAGCAACACGAGCTAATGCGCCTCTTGACAAAAATTCTAACCATGCGCACCCAATTTCGAAAAGATTCTACCCACAACCTATTTGCAAACAATTATACTCGAATCGCACAGAAAGCAAAAAGATTCTAACCAAATGTCAGGAAAAGGTTCTAACCGAAAATGGGGTTTGCTCGATTACATTGAATATCGACATGAATGTACCACTTCTCATAAACTAGAGTGGAGCACTCAACAAGTAAGTATGGACACGTTTCCTTAGCCTTAACTTGGTTAACGTTTCGACGGACTTAGCGCCTACGTCCAATTCGACAGTGAATCCATTTGCTTCTGTGACTATTTCTTACAGCACAAAGGTGTGAAGGGATACAGAGATGCACAACGCCCAATTCCTGATCTGCGGCACCACAAACTGCGAATGTTACAGTCGTGCGCAATCCCATCCGAGTCTAGGAACGTTTTCCTTTGAATAAATCGAACAGTAACCATGTCTTGACTTTTTTTTGCTTGAAGCGAATTGCATTTGTAAGATTGTTTCTCAATTTTTGCAAATTCTCTTTCTTTTCTGGTTTTTTCATGCTTTGCGTAAATTTATTTTTCCGAAGCATTACGTCAGCATTTATCCGAAAGCTGCATGATCTCACATGCGTTATTGGCATATTTCCAGAAGCCACACGGTAGAATCTTTTCTCAGCATTTGCGGTTAGAATCTTTTCTCAGCATTTGCGGTTAGAATCTTTTCTCAGCATTTGCGGTTAGAATCTTTTCTCAGCATTTGCGGTTAGAATCTTTTCTCAGCATTT
>JAKTTW010000119.1:0-28443 GCA_030560525.1 Diutina catenulata
GGGGGCGACAGTGGGGGCGGTCGCGAGGGTGGTGGGGGCAGCGGCGGAGAGAGCAGCGGGGGCCACCGTGAGAGAGGGAGGGCCCGAAAGCGAGGAGGGAGGGGAAAGCGAGGAGGGAGGGCCTGAAAGCGAGGAGGGAGGGCCTGAAAGCGAGGAGGGAGGGCCAAGCGAAGAGGTTGGCATGCCCCCGGCCACCCCCGGCACCGACGGCGTCGGGGTAAGCGTCGGGGTGAGCGACACCCCCGGGGACATCGCCGACGGCGACATCGCCAACCCCTCGGGCTCGTCAGCGTCGCCTCGGGCCACCGCCAATTGCGCCTCCAACTGCTGCACCCGCTGGTGCAACTTGTTGAGATCCAGCTCCATAAACACCACCTTGCGGTCCTTCAGCGGGTACACACACTGGTCGCCCTTGTGCACCAGCACACAGTTCAGGCACGACGGCTTCTCGCCCAGACAGCGGATCTTGGCCATTTTGCAGCGCAGACACGCGTAGTGGGTGCGGCCAAACACCTTGAGCGGCTTGGGTTTGGAGACACTCATCGTCAGGCGCAGGGAATGCCGGTTTCCGGGGCCAACTTCGTCGACTCCGTGTGCGATGTGCTCCTAAGTGGTGCCCGGTGCCAGTGCACCGGCGAAAAAACTTGGGTGATGTACGAAGCGGACGGCGGGCACCGCCATTGTTGTGTGGGGTGGCGACGGTGCAGCGGCGGCGTGACCGGGCTCTGGGGGGTGGGTCGGCTCACTTTCGGAGTCCCAGGTGTTCCGGCGATACCCGGGCTTGGCTTAGTGTTTGTGTTTTACTTCGGCGGCGGCGGGGGTTCTCCGGTGCCCGACGGTGCGACGGTTACGAGGAGGAGCGATGCGAGGAGAGGTTGGGAGGAGAGCGACGGAGGAGGTGCGCCGGGGTGCTACGTGGTGTAGTAGGTGGTGGTAGTAGGTGAGTGGTAGGTGTAGCTAGAGGTATATAGGGTTTATTTTAGGTGGTCCAGGTGGCAGGGTCGGATCCGAGGTTGATAGGGGTGACAGACTCCGTGCCGATGCCATTGTGGCGCCATGGCGAGTCATGGCTGAGTCCATAGTCATAAGGGGCAGATCATGGAGGAGAGGGCAGGTGGAGAAGAGGCACCCGCTACGAGAAGAAGGCACAGGTCACGAGAAGAATGCACACGCCAGAGAAGAAGGCACACAGGACAAGTGACAACTCGAGCGAAGTGCGTGGCCAGCAGAGACAATGGCCCGGTGGGCGAACAACGGCAAAAGCACCGGGGCAGCACCGATTCAGAAATGACGGTCGGAAAAACTGACGGCAGAAAATAGAAGAGACAACAAAGGGGCCCGCGGCCGGAACGGGTGTAATCCGGCAACAACCCGGCCATTAGCGCCGTCTGAGGACCAGTGCTGTTTCGGAGACCCGCTGGCTCGGCAGTAGACGGCCCCCACAGGGCTACTCCAGGGCTGCCAGTGAAAAACCCACGCTCGCAACCGTCCAGTGCTCAACCGGGCCGATGCTCGCAACCGTCCAAGCTCAACCGGGCCCACCACCACCCCCATCCCCAACCGTGCCCCAAACTCCACGGGCTCTACGTCCGTGGCTCTACGTCCGCCCTACGTCCGTAGCTCGGTGTTAGCCATGCCGTCAGCCTCGCTACCCCTCCCGCACAGGAGTTCACCAGGTAGTGTCCCGCCTTGCCCGACCCCTCCCAAAATAGATCCGGCCCATCCCCGGCCCCTCCCCGCCACTATCACAGGATCGGATCGCCTGACGCTCCAAAACCCTTATGTCACACCACATGGCTGGCTGCACAGGGCGCATGCCGTCCTGGCCCTCGGGCTCCTTTCGCCAATTGTCCGCTGGTGCGGTTACCAAATACGGAGATTTGTTTATTGACATGCATGGTTTCATCGGGAAACGCACCACTGGGGCTGGGCAAACCGGGCCTCTTCCAGGGAAAAGCCGTGAAAAAACCGGTTCACACCGCACCGGGCGGTTGCCACGGGCCCCTGGCGACCCGAGATCACCGTTTCGCCCGCTTTTTCCCCGATACCCGCCTTCCCCGCCACCACAGCCCAGTGCATGGTTTAAAATTATCTGCTTATAGTTTGCTCCCGGCTGTGTGCAGGCACACGGGTATTGTGTGATAAATTTAACAGCGGCATTTTCGCTGTTTCCCCATATACCCCTACGATGCAATTGAAGAAAGCCATTGCCGTGGCCGCCGTGACCGGTGCCGCCACCGCCGCTAACAGTGAGTATACTCCCCGCAGCCCTCGCAGGGGGCTGCCCGTGGCTTCCCGTTGACCGACGGGACCCTGGCCGGGTGTCGCCGGGATCACCTGATGCAACCGCCTGCGTGTCCGCGGTTTGGACTGAGAATGGCGAGTGTTTTGTGTGTCTGGGTGGTGTGTGTGTGTGTCTGTGTCTGTGGGTGTCTGTGTGGCCTGGATGGCCAGCTGGCGGGCTCCCACCTTGACGAGTTCCCCTGAACGGGGCTCGCAACCGGCTAAACGATCAAAACCGGAGGCGGGCTCGCAATTCGGTGATTGGGACAAAAGAAAAGAGGGAAGAGAGGGCGCAGTGATGTGATTTTTGGTGGTTTGATGGTGGTTTGTTGGCGGTGTTTGTCGTGTTTGTGGTGTTTGGTGGGCGTCTGTCGTGCGCGTTCCGAACGTTTCCGAGATTTTCCCCCGTTTATGGAGATGTGATTGGCTGGCTTACCCAAACGGGAAAGCAGATGACGCGCGAGATTCATCTCCCGAGATTCGAACCCAGGACCTGAAACAGGGGGGAAATAGCCGACATGGACCAAAACAAACAAACAAACAAGGTAAACAAATACGCCTGAAATGCGACGCACGAAAAGAAACGGAACGGGCGGAGTAGCCGTCAGAGCCGAGAATCGCCAATGCGGGATTTGTGGAAATCCAGCGATGACCGGTACCAATGAGGGCCCCACTCCACCAATCACCATCGTGGCAAATATGATTACAAATGATTGCAAATGATTGCAATGGTCGCAAAAATGATTGCAAAAACCATTGAAAAGTTAACGCCAATCATTGCAAATCATTGCATATTATTGCAAATCATTGCAAAAATCATCGCTACAACCATCAATCCGACCATCCAATCCATCTTCACAGTCCAACCATTCACACACCCTACTCATCTTCACTCTTCACCGTGACTCTTCACCGTGACTCTACTCCCCGTCTCATCCAGCCACGTAATTCCTATATTCCATACTAACTTCCAGACTCCACTTTGATTGCCGCTACCGCCGCCCCCTCGTCGGTGGCCTCCGCTTGTTCGTTCGACAAGTTCACCGCCACCGCCTCCGAGCAGGTGCAGCTGGTGGCTGCGTGTGCCACCGCGGTCGGTGACGTCACCATCAAGGGCGACAAGTTGGACAACATCGAGTTGACCGGTGTCCAGGCCATCTACGGTAACTTGGACATCGAGAACGTGCCCCAGGCCAAGAACATCAACGCCCCCGACTTGCAGGTTGTGTCCAAGGACTTCATTGTCCTCAACGGTACCATCTTGTCCAACATCAACGTGGCCAAGCTTTCCACTGTGGGCTCGCTCCAGTTGAACGCGCTTCCCGCTCTTTCGAAGGTGGACTTGTCCTCTGGCTTGACCACCGCCGACAAGGTGATCATCTCCGACACCGGTTTGTCGTCGCTCGAGGGCATCAACGTGTTCAAGTTGAAGGTGTTTGACGTCAACAACAACGGTGACATCGAGACCATCAAGTCTGGTTTGCAGCAGGTGACCGAGCGTCTCTCGATCTCGTACAACTCCCCCGAGGTGGACGTGTCGCTCGACCAGTTGGAGTCCGTGGCTGACTTGAACTTGCAGAAGATCAAGTCGGTGTCTGCCAAGAACTTGACCTCGGTCAACGGCACTTTGGCCATCACCGAGACCTCGGTCAAGGACGTCGACTTCCCCCAGTTGTCGTCGGTCAAGAACTCGCTTGAGTTGCTGAAGAACGACGAGTTGGACGGGCTCGACTTCCCCCTCTTGGGCTCGATTGGCGGTGCGTTGAACATTGGTGACAACGACAAGCTTGAGGACTTTGGTGGTTTCCCCAACTTGACCCAGATTGGCGGTTCCGTCAACATCAACGGTTCGTTCAACAACGGTTCGTTCCCCGAGTTGAAGAGAGTGGCTGGTGGCTTCACTTTGCTCTCGGAGGACGGTGACTTGAAGTGCGAGGACTTCAAGAAGTTGAACTCGGACGGGATTGTCAAGGGTGACAAGTTTGCCTGCAAGGGCAAGGACGTGGCCACCTCTTCTTCGCTGGCCAAGTCTGGTAACAAGCTGGGCGTTTCGCAGGACGACGCCGACTCCATCCAGTCTGACTCTTCCACCGAGTCTGGTGACGGCAAGGACGGCAAGGACGGCAAGGACGGTAAGGACAACGGTGCTGCCGGTTTGTCGATGTCCTACGCCGCCATTGTCGCTGGTTTCGTTGCCGTGGGTGCCTCGTTGTTGTACTAATCTTAATGTGTAAAATTGTAAGCGTAATTTACGATTAATTTGAATGGTAGATGGAGTGGTGGTTAGTAGGTGGAGTGGTGGTTGGTAGATGTGGGGAGTGGTGGTCTGTAAGTGCGCGGGGTGGTAGTTGGTGGGTGTTTGGCGGACTGGTATTTCAGTAGTTCAGAGCTTGATTCCATTTTAACAGAGCCTGATTTCTTTTCAGGCCATTGAAACGTTTGTCTACACGGGTGAAACTATGGTTTTCTTGTACTTTATGGGCGTAAACCATGGCTTTCTTGTGCTTGGTGTACTGGAATGAATCCAATCACTCCAACCCGTCTACAGTCATAGTTGGCAATGCCGTATTTATTAGCTAGCTCTTTACTTAGTGATGGGCTCGAACATTCTCCAGTCCAACCAAGACCAGCGCTTGGCCTTGTCGCCGTCCTGGTCCTCAGCAGCGGACACAATAACGATGGCGGTCTCGCCCTTGTCGTTCTGGGCCTTGTAGGCAACTTCGCCCTCCTTGAGAACGTACGACTGGACGACGTTCTCGGCAAGAGTGGTGGCGGTCAAGGCGGCAATGATGGAAACGAACTTCATGGTGATTGTGATGTATCACAGAGACACTGACCAGTGTATTTATAGCAGAAGTGTGGTGTAGCCATTGCGGACCCAATCTGGTATTTTCGTGCAAGTGGTGGTCCTTTCAAGTCTCGATCTGGTAGATTTGCTTTTCTACACGGTCCTTTTGCGTCCCAAATAGGCAATTCTGACCACATTTTGCACCCACACCACTCAATTTAAATGAACTTGACAAGTTGCTCCATTGTCTAAAAATCTATCATAGTCTAGTTCTTTCTTGCCTCCAAAAGCTGGTCGACGGTGTCCACAAGCGACTTCTTCAAGTCAATCAACTTGAACCCCAACAACTCCAACGTCTTGGAGTTGTCAACCTTCGCAAACGACGCCTTCTTGTCCAGGCCGGGGTCACCCTTAGGCAACTTGCCCTTCAACTGGGACACGTTTTCGTTCAAGCAGTCGAGGATGGTCTGCGAAGTGTAGCGACCAGCGTTGAGCAAAAGACGCTGACCCTTGGCGTCTTCCTTCTCAAAGGCCACCAAGTGGGCCTTGGCCACGTCCCGGACGTCGACCCACCCAGCCTGCTGCTGGGGGATCTCGTCATCGGGCTTCAACGACATAATCGCGTTGATGGACTCGGAAGAGGTGTTCAAGCTCAGACGCCCAGCAGCGTCGGAAAACGTCTGGGGGCCAAAAATCATCGTAGGGTTGACCACCGAGAGCGCCCACTGGGGCTTTTCCTCGCGCACAAAGTCCCACGCCGCCTTCTCGGCAAACGTCTTCGAACCGTAGTAGCCATTGACGGTGTTCTTCTTGGCATCTTCCCAGGTGATGTCGTTCCAGGTGTCCTCGGTGGCCGTGAAGGACGTGTCCATGTCACGCTCGGGACCGTTGATGGCGGCAAACGACGAGGTCACCACCACGCGCTTGACGTTGCTGCCGTGCTTTTTAATGGCCGCCAACGCGTTCTTCGTGCCCTCGATAGCAGGCAACAACAAGTCCTTTTCGGGGTCGCCGTGGAGATGGAAAGGCAGGGCAGTGTGCAAGAACACCAGCACCTCGGGGTGTTTCTTCAATGCCTCGTCGAAGGCGCCCTGCTTTTGGATATCCTCAACCACTTCGTACGAGAACTTGTCTCCGAACGCCTTGCGAAGACCGTCTCCCTTGGACAGCGATCTGGCAGTGCCAACCACCAGGTAGCCCGCGTCGATAAGCTCCTTCACAATGTGCTGGGCCAAGAACCCGGTAGCCCCAGAAACAAAAACAGTAGTAGTCATAGTCAATTGAGTAGGGAACGTTGGGGGATTTTATAGCAACGAACACCCCTACGTTATGTGCACAATGGTGGCGAGTTGCTTTGCACACTGCATGTCTTTGCCTTTCTGAGACATTGGTGGTTATCCGGAAATGCAGAATTGGACGCAGATATGTGGCATAGGACGCCACCGTAAGGGAATTGGTCTCGGATCTAGCTGTATTGGTCCACCTTTTCGCACGTTGTCCCCTTTGGGACGTGTCCGAGACAGGGCCCATGCGAGCGAATATTCTCTAATGTGAGAGAACGTGGGAATCGTCACAAAAAAGTAGTTTTGGAGAGAAAAAATCTTTCGAGGGACCAGGTGTTGCTGGAGACCCGCCGGATCATGGGGTAGGGTCGATGGTAGTACCGTTAGGCACAACGACGCACCCCTACGTAATGATCGGGCATCCTGCGGAGTTTTTCGGTACGAGCCCAATGCGGATGTTCCGAAATATCACGTAAACACGCGTCCGTGCTGAGACAACGGTTCAGAATACAATAGTCGCTGTCAAAATCAGATGGCTCAATTGCTTTTTAATAAACGTAAAGCCTGGAGCCCACTCGAAGCGAAGACACTCTGCCAATTGGATGGCACAATGCTCAGCCCATACGTACGCATAACTCAATTGGAACCGAATAACCTCAATTGTATTCTAATAACCTCAATTGTATTCGAACACCTCAATTATAATCGAACTAACAATTGCCCATATAATACGGCGATCATGCTCGTATGTTCAACGTAACAGTTACATTCCATCCACTGTATCATTCAACCAGACCATGCTTCATATCTCTTACTCTACTAAACTATGCTCATATCTATCATTTCCTATGCTTCATCTATCATGCTATAACTATGCTTCATATCTATCCTTCTTCTAGACTATGCTCATATCTATCATTCAGCCTATGGCTCATTTCATCCAGCCTATGGCTCATTTCATCCAGCCTATGGCTCATTTCATCCAGCCTATGGCTCATATCTATCTTTTACTATGCTTCTATGCCACCGCAAAGTCGCAGCCCCCGGGACAGTCCACGTTCCCCCCGGTGACAAACCACTCCTTCATACACCGTGGGTGCCCGCGGTGCCCGCACTTCAACGACACCACCACCGCCATCCCCTTACACGGCTCGCAACAGTAAATACAGTTCAGCTGGCGCCGCGAGCACGCGTCACAGTACCAGAACCCAAAGTCCACGGGGGCGCCCTCGTTCACCCGCGCCTTCAGCCGCTCGTTGATCAACACCTTCCCGCAGTGCTCGCAAAAGAACCGGAGACTGGTGTCGTGGGGCATCACCTTGGCGAGCGACTCCGCCAACTCGGGCGGGGCGAGCTTCACCACATACAGCGCCTCGACAAAGAGGGTGTGGCGCCGGAGCTGCTCCACGTAGAGCGCAAGGATGTTGAGGGCCTCGTCCCGGCGGATCGCCGCGGGGAATACCGGGTAGAAGAGAAGCACGAGCGACGCCGCCACCACGAGGTCGCCCTGGAGCTGCGCGTAGTCCAACAGCTGGCGCAACAACCGCGGAGCCGTCCACGGAGGGGTCTCGCTCGCCAACCCAAGGCCCCGAGTGAGCTCCAGCGCCACCCCCATACTGGTGACACTGGCGTACTCCTCGGCTACGTCGTTCAAGTGCGGTTTCGACAACCCAAACTCAAGCAGCTGGTGGCCCGAGTTCAGCCGGTGGATCCCGGGCACCATCAGCAGGTTCCGCCGCAGCGCCCACAGCTCGCGCAGCGTCACCAGGTGGCGGTGCTGCGGCAGCGGTGGCTGCCACTGTCTCGGAGAAATACGGGGAAGCAGCAGGGGCACCAGGGTGGCCAAGTTGAGGTTCTCGTTGTCGAGGTCCTCCATCGTGGTGTAGGTGCGCAACAACGGGCGCCGCTGGTGGGTGAACAGCCGGCGAGGGGCCCTAGGGTCCGCCACGGGCGCGTCCTCGTCCACCGGGGGCAATGCCAAATCCGTCAGACTCACCGTTCCCTGACGCACCCCGATCGGGTGGCCGTCCCGGTTGCCAGGTGGGTGCGACGCGGTGTGGTTGACAACCGTCAACGGCAGGGTGGCAAGGGGGTGGGTGGGATGATGCATCTGCAGCAGGGAAAGAGACAGCGACGCGTGACCGCCCGGGTGGGGGAGCTGCGGGGTAGCCACCGGGCTGGTCACCCCTTCCTTGCCAGGCGACTCGTTGCGGAACCCGAGGTTGGCACTGCCCAACGTGGGCAGCGAGCCCGTAGCCCGGGTCATCGCCAACCCCGCCGCGAGCTTCCCGGGCAGCCCCGGCCGCGGCGACCCGTCGTCCTCGTCAAAGCGCCGTGTCCACTTGACGGGCAGCAGCAGCGCAAACAGCAGCCGGTGGTGCTTGGGCACCAACAGCTCGCTCAGGGTGATGTGGTCGGTGGCAAGCGCCAGCCCGCCGTAGTTGGTGTTGGCGGTCAGGTTCAGGTTGTACGAGCCAAAAGGCGCCTCCAGCTCGGAGAACACCTCCATGGCGTCCTCGCTGTGGTACATCTGGCCGTAGACCCCACCTCCTCCAGCCACCATGTCCACCAGGTCCTCGCGGGCAAGCGCGCCAGCAAGCACCCGCCACATCTGGCAGTCGCGGTACCGGTGCACGGCCGCCGCGATGCCCGCGTTGATCTCACACACGTCGATCAAGTTGAACCCGTCGGGAGGCGCCAAGAGCGTGTGGGCCGCCAAGTGGGCGAACACGGTGGTGTCGTTGAGCGGTAGGGGAAGCGCAAGGGGCACCACGTAGGGGTTGTTGTAGGCCACGTCGAGAAACCTGCGCTCCTTGACCAGCGCCACCAGCTCGGTGGTGGACAGCAGCCCGTGGGTGACGAACTTGGGCCGCTCGCCCAGCACCCGGCGAGGCAGCGGGCCCCGCTGTTTGTCGGGCAGGGGAGTCACGGGCGAGCCAAAGAGCGGGTGGGGGGCCGCCTTCATGGGCATGGGGTGGTTCAAGAACGGGGACGACCCGTCGGGCGAGCGGTCCAGCGCGTCGGCCTCGCTGTAGTCCAGCTCCAGGTCGTCGGCCTCGCTGGCGTACTTTTCCTGGTTGACGAACCCGATGTCGCCGCCAGGGGAGAAGTCCACCGCCACCAGGGTGAGCAGCGCGAGCGGACGCGCCACCTCGGCACTCGCGGTGTCCAAGTCGCACGAGATAAACTCGTTGGCCTTGGTCAACAGCCAGATCCGCCGCCGGTGGTTGAAATTGGCCGGCCAGATGAAGTTCTGGACCGGCTTGTGCGAGCGCATCGTCACCACCTCGCGGGGAATGAACTTGCGACTGAGCGAGAACACCAGGATGGTGGGATCGTCGTTTAAATAGGAACAGGCTACGTCGTGGCTCGCCAACAGCCCGTCGTCGTCGCCGTAGTGGCTCCACCGCACCTTCATCACCGGCCCGTAGGTCAGGATCACGTGCTCCAGCTGGAGCAGGCGCCCGGCCAGCGCCAGCGCCGCCTCGCTGTAGTTGGAGATGCACATCTTCTGGTCGCGGCCGCCCGTGACCACGTACTCGAGCCTCGGGTGGACGTGCAACAGGAGCGCGGGGCCCGCGTGGACGTTCCACCGGCGCTCGGGGCCTATGGAGCTCCCCCCGATCGAGGCCCCCACCGCTCGCACGTCAAACTTGCACAACGAGCCCAGGTCGTGTGCCAGGAGGATCACGAGCTTGTTGCGGACCGCCATGTGGGGCAGGTGCTGGCACAGCCGCACCGGGTCCAGGTGGGACAGGGGCATGATCAGGAGCACGGGCCGGGCCAGCGGGGTGCGCAAGTCCCAGAGCTTGACGGCGCCGTCCTGCGAGCCCAGGATCACGTGGTGGGGCTCGTCGCCCACGATGTCCAACGAGTTGATGGTGCGCTTGTGGTCCACCACCTTGTGCACGAGCCTCGCCCGGCCCAGTGGGCCCACGCGGTACACCAGGAGCGCGCCATTGGAGTTCCCGCACGCAATGAGGTCGCCCAGCGCCTTCACCGTAGAGATATTATTTAGCTTAGGAGGCTGGGGCACCCGCGAGAACAGCGCCAGCAGCTCCAACACATCGATCTCGCGCGTAATCTTCAGCTGGTCGTCGCCGACCACCAAGAGCTTGAGGTAGTTCTTGCCGGCTACCACCACAGCATCGCCAATGTCTCCTGCCCGGGAGATTTGCGAGAGCGACGTCACCTCGCGCTCGCAGTGGAAGTGGAGCCCCGGGTTGCGTGGCCGAGCCAGCGGCGGCAGCGGGTCGTGGGGATGGATGTTGCCGTAGATGTTGAAGGCATACTTGGCCAAGCTCAGGCTGGGCGTGGACATCCCTGGGGTGTTGGAAGGGGAGCCGCACGCGTGCGTTATGTGGAAATGGAGTAGAGAGTGAAAAACACGGAAGGTGATTCTAAGCCGTTCCTGACTTCGAAAACGACTCTGTTTAAAGTTGTTTACCTACACGGTGACAGTTCACAGAATACTGGTAGAGTAGCCTGGCTGGTGGGTGTTTTACGCGGTTCTACCCAATTGCCAATTGACTTGACCTGACTTTACCAATTGACTTACCGACCCAAGACTCTTTTTACATCACGTGATCCCTACCCTTCTACTTGAGAGATTACAGAGATTAGATAGACTCATCTAATCTCACGGATACTGATTAGAGATAGCCGAAATAGCTATCAGAATAGCTATCAGAGATATTGGTTGATAAGCCAAGAAATCTGGAGTAGACAGCCAGATTACCCTAAGCCATCAGAGAAAGTGCCATCGCCCCGGAACTCCTACTCTTGTAAACCATATTCTATATTAAGTGAACCGAGAATTACCCTTGAGTCATAACGTAGCCATCCAAGTCGTGGATAACCATACCGGCAACGGCAGCCGCCATCAACGTGGCAATACCACCGGTAATAAGCGCAGACCCAATACCGGAAGCAATGTCCAGCCCACGGCCCTTGGAAATGGTGTTCAAGACACCCAAGGTGATACCCATGGAGCCAAAGTTGGCGAACCCACAGCAGGCAAAGGTCGCAAGCAACAACGACCGGGCAGACAACCCCTTGAACTCGTCGTCGTGCAACAACAAGTCGTAGGCCACAAACTCGTTCTGGATGAACTTGGTGGCAATAAGCTTGGTCACCTTCAAGATCTCGCCACGGGGAGTCCCCAAAAGGAAGCCAACGGGGTACAACAAGTAGGACAACATGAGCTCCAAAGTCAAGTTCTTGATGTTCCAGAACCCACCGAACCAGGTGAGAAGGGTGTTGACCAACGACACCATGGCGATAATCGCCAAACACTGGATCATCATCGTCAACGCAATGGTCAAACCCATGGTGGCACCCTCAGAAAACGCCTGCAACACGTTCTGGGGCTTCTCCTCGGCCTTGTGGTTCTTGGGGATCTCCACCTTACCCTTGGAGATCGACTCCTCGGTCTCGGGGTACCGCAACTTGGAGCACGCCAACGACGCAGGGATAGACATCACACACAGCGACACCAACGCCTGGGGAGACAACCCAAGACCAATGTAGCCCACAAGCACCGCACCGGAAATGGTGGAGAAACCCGAGGTCATAATCTGGTGGAGCTCGGCCTTGGTGACGTAGGGCATCAAGTCCTTAATCAAAATAGCAGACTCACCAATACCAACGAAGGGCGAGGCAGAAGCAGTAATGGCCTCGGCACCAGACACCTTAAGCGTCCAGAAAAAGAAGTAGGCAAACTTCTGGATACCCCACTGGATCACCCCGTAGTAGTACCAGATGTGGATGAACGCCACAAAGAAGGCGACAGCGGGCAACACCGAGAAGAAGAACATGCCCAACTGCGACACCTCAGCGTTGGTCAAGAACGCCACACCGTCCTTGGAGAACCCAAGCAACTTCCGGGCCAAAAACGAGATGAAGTTGAACACATCGTAACCACACTTGGTCCGGAGCACAAAGAGGGCCACAATGTATTGCATGAGGATACCACCGATCACCGTGTGCCACTGCACCAACTTGCGGTGTCTCGAGGTTGCCCAAAGCCCAAACACAGCGACACAGAGGCCAAAGAACGAGATGGCACGGTCCTCACGCTTCGAGTACGAGGTCTCGGGAGTGACAAACACACCAATGAGAATGACAGCCACGGTGATGAACGCACCAGCACAGAGACGCATCCAGTGCTGGGGAAGCACCTTGTGCACGATGTTGATGGTGTAGTCCCAGACAACCTTGGCAACCGCCAAAATACGATACAAAATACGAGTGTGCCAGGTGATGAGTCTCACCATGATCATCATCCACAAAATGGTGGGAATCAACCACATGTGGCGGTGCTTGTCCTGGATGACAATCAGCAACCACCACGAGGTGAAGAAACACCCCCAGAAAATGTGCCAGCCAAGCCTCCACACCTTGGGAGGAATTCGCAGCCGCACACGAGCCCAGACACCAACGTGCTCTTCGTGACACACCCGGTGGCCGTCCTCGAGGTCGACCCGCTCCAGCGGGTGCGATTTGATGGCCAGGATCTCGTCGGCGTACGCGGCATCGTTGCCCACCGCCAGCTTTTCGTAGTCGACCATCGGCTTCCACTCGGGACCCACCAACACTTTCTCAGCAGAATGAGAATCAGAGGTGGAAGACATTTAACAAATAGGATGGGGAGTTGCCTAGTGGACGGATTGGAGGTAGTTTTTAGGTCTGTAGGTCAACAAGTACCAGTTCATACACCAAATCTGGGGTAGGGAAATCAAGGGCAACCACTGGTTTATGTACGATTTTTTTTTTCACTCTGGTTCCCCAGATTTGGTCACTATCTCATCTCGCACGGCCAAGCCTAATCGGGTGCATGAGCACCATGCACGGCACCAAGGGCGGAGAACAATGGTTATGGGACTACCGGTGGAAGTATGGGGTAGAGGTGGCGGGGCTCCGGCGTCACCCGCCGGGAAATGGTCTCCGAAGGCCCGCCACTGCTGCGTGGCCCGATATGGCCCCAGCTAGTGTGGGTGTAGACGAGTCTGTTTTCACCGCGTGCGCTTGGCACCGATGAGATAATCCGGATGCATGACACGGGTGGGTGCGATAGCGGGCGGGCCACAAAGCGAACCCGCCCGGAATTTATTGCTATGTACTACTGCGACACCGAGGAAATTGTTCCAGGTTGTCCGAGGGGCGTAGCTGGCCCCGTGCGCGAGCGCGTTCTCCGAAGTCGCGTGGACGAGCTGCCTCATCCCCACTTTGGTGCATGGAATGGCAACAGGCAATCTCGAGAAAATAACAGGACACACGCGATCCCTAAATACGGGGAAAACAGTACGGAGAATTGACAGCTCGGGGCCAAGGGCGTCCGCTCCGCGATGGCCCAGCCTCCACGGCGTCGGACTTCCGCGTATGCCTGGTGTCTTCTGTGCATACGTCGCGCCCGTGATGTTCCGTAGTTCCGTGTCGCCAACGGGCCCACCGCCAACCCCTCCCTAAAGCCGTAGCTGCAAAGGTGTTTCGCGTATCAGGGGACACACCGGCGGCAATCAGCGAGCCCGACGGGGGTTTGGCGAGGAGAAGCGCATTGTGCCAAGAGAAAAGAAACGTGCGTGCATTGCCCAGCTCGAGGCTTGGTCGGAACGAGGTACCATTGGGGGGTAACCCGCCGCAAACAGCCTCCACCCAATGGGGCAATTGCATCCAGGCGCCCCGCCCGCCAACACCCCCGTAAGGTTTGGTTGCTGTGGAGCTGGTGGAGTCCCGGCTCCTAACCCATGTCTCTATCGGGAACCGCAGGGCACGGTGCGTCAATAATGGACGTACGCGTCGCAAATATCCGGGGAAGTGCCGGGCTATCGGACGTGCGTCCTCGCCGGAGGGTCGGCGGGCTTTGTGGGCGGTGGCACGGCGCGAGGACCAAATTGCGAATTCCGAGCCAAATACGAGCTGTCAACGGTGACAGGACGCATGGAACGTTTGGACAAGGGACCGCGGTCAGCAGTGCTAATTCCCCTGAGAGAGGGGCCAGCCGTGCCGCCGACACTACACGTTGTAATTCGCGGGTTTGCATTGGCTCGGTGACCGATGCAGTGCACGATGGGGCCACAAACGCATGATGGGCATGGAAAACTTTAAAGACATACGAAGCGATCGAGGTACGGTGCAATACCGAGCTTTCGCGGTTGGGGCACGGGGCGAGAGCTCGAGTTTAGAGGTAGAGTTAGCGAGTAGAGTTCAGCGAGTGGTTAGTGTGTGAGTGTGGGTAGGGCTCTGGGATGTCAATTGCTACGTAGGGCGATGCTCATCGGAGTGGTTTGGCTGCGCGCAGATTTCAGCTGGCGATGCACTATAACCCCCGGAGCATGTCGCCGCTGTACGGGTGTCTTTTCAGTTCCACGGATCTCCTGCCG
Organism: Diutina catenulata; assembly: GCA_030560525.1. Taxonomy (NCBI): domain Eukaryota; kingdom Fungi; phylum Ascomycota; class Pichiomycetes; order Serinales; family Debaryomycetaceae; genus Diutina; species Diutina catenulata. Next base: position 14,736 of record JAKTTW010000119.1, read on the forward strand.
TGTAATGCACAACGCCTTTGTTGGTGGTAGTGTCCGCATGAGGTACGAGTGGCTGCAAAATAAGGAACGAGGAGAAAATGTCAGCGAGTTGAGCCCGGTAAATTGAAAAACTAACGACACTCGTATTTGTAGCTGGGTCCAGGAGGGATACACATGCGGTCAAACACCCACGACGTGGTCCTGGCAACTCGTCAAGAACGTCAACATCGTGGGACTGACATTTCACTAACCAGCGAGTCACGGTACTACTCTCCGGATCCCAATGGAACCCAGGCCTAGTGGTTGCTACCAAGTGGTTGCTACCCAGTTGCCCTGGTGGTTGTCCTAGTGGTTGCCTTGTGATTGCCTTGGGGGTTGCCCTAGTGGTTACTCTACTGTATTGTGGTTTCCTAAGTGATCTGCTGCAAAGCACAGCTTTAGTTGAGCTATGCTGCCCTCCAGTTTCCTGGCATATTTTTGCACAGCGTGGCTCCTAGCACTACTATTTATACCGCTTACCCTAGTTTCATTCTCGTTACCCCAGCTTCATTCTCGCTTACCTCTAGCTTCATTCTCCAATCATGTCCGCCAACCGTCGCCTCGGCCAACCCTACCGTGCCGTCCCCAAAAAAGAGAATGAGGTACACCTTGCCATGTTTCCTCCTAGAGAGAGCCACGATTTCAACACGCTCCCTAGCGAGCCTGCTTCGAACACAAACATTCCCAATCTCCAAGACCTTCCCGTTTCCGACGGATGGACCTCCAATTTTGAAGAGTGCTCCCCACAGGGACCAGACGAATCCTTCGATGATCAGAAACGTTGGAAGTTCCGCTTCTTCGTTGAACTCTTCACGTCATTCTACCCCGAACACACCTTGAGATACACGTACCAAGGCCAGCCTTTGGCGGTCTGCCTGGACTCCGAACGTTGGACTGTGGTTCTCGCAATGTCTGGGATACTGTTGGTGTCTCAGAGCACCGGGGTGGTTGGTGCTTTCTACGGTCCCAACGTGGCCTGTGTGCTCAATTGCAGTACATTGCGCTACGAAGCTCGCGACGTCGGTGTTTTATTGCACACCATCGGCGACCTTTTCAAGTTCCGAAGCCCCCACTAGTCCAGGCTCTGTCAATGTGGTTCATTGGCACAACCCGCATGAGCTTGCATAATATCACTCAAGGGTACATAATCAACATTATAGCACCATGACAGCCCCATGACAGCCCCATGACACCCACATACAACACATGACAGCCCTCAAATATTGAACACTGCTCCTTTGCGCCCCGCGATGGAGTCTGTGTGGGTAGTCTCAAACCCTGGTACCTATAAATTTTAATTCCTTGTTGAATATTTGTTTCAACGTCTCAAACTAAAGAAGTCAATTCACGGTGAGGCCAACGGTCGACCTGCTCAAAATGCGTTCCACACGACGGCGACATTCACCAAAAGTAACCGCGAAGAATCCACGTAGAGTACTGTGTGTGTGTGTTGGCATCCCAGGCCATAAACCACCTACCATGTAGTATTACGGCTGAAATAGCGACCCACTGCTCAGATTTGCCCACCACTTCTACGAGCTCAAGCCCAAACAGATCTGCCCAGCAAGCTGAGCCCTACACGTGCCCTAAGCGTTAGTCTCATATTGATGCTATAGCTAACAGAGAACGTAATCGTAATCGAGGTAGACACCGTAGGAAAGGCTCAAAAAACCATACACCATGAACCATACACCACGGGATACAAGACACTAAACAGCTAAAAGCTCATCTTAGCGGGCAACGGCTTTTTCCTACACCATCACCCCCTGGAGCCGCTCCTCGTCCTGCTGGGCCACGATGTAGTCGCACGTCCGCGCGAAGATCCGCTGCGAGATCCGGAACAACACCGCCTCGTTGTCGGACGAGCTCGTGTTCAACGCGTCCGCCCGGAGCGTGTCGATGTTGGTGCGCACCAACGCCAAGAGCCCGTTGATGAACCGCGCATCCACGCTGGGGTTCCCGTACACCGCAAACACCAACGCGCGGTTCAACACCTCGATGAACAACTTCAACAGGAGGTAGGGGTCCATGCACGAGTCCGCCACCCGCACCGCCTTCTGGAGACACTCGGCCACCCGGGCCGCGTGCGCGGGCTGCTGGGGCAGCCACCACAAGTGGCCGCACCCGTACACCGCCCGGCACTGGTCCTGCTTGCGCAAGAGCCGCGTGGCGTACTGGGTCAACTGGGCGGCCACCAGCGCGCGGTCGTCGCTGTCCCACAGCTTGCACGCGGAGGCGGCGTTGACGATGGCGGTGAGGGCCATCAGCGGCGCCAGCGAGCCGCCGAGGGCGTCGTGGGGCAGCACCTGGCCGTAGTAGTTGCCCACGGTGCCCATGACGAGGGTCTCCTCGTACACCACCACCGCCTGGTGGACGAACTCGACGCTGGCGGAGGCCAAGCCGCAGTTGTCGGCCACCGCGGCCGCGTCGAGGTAGAGCTGGAGCGTGGCCACCAGGTGCTCGGGGTGGAGCTGGTAGAGCTCGTTGAGGATCACCAGCACCTGTTTGAACTGGTTGGTGAGGCTGGCACGGGGCCCAGGGGGAAGGGAAGCGGCTGGAGACGGCTTCTTAGCAGTGGCCGTCTTTTTACCCTTCGCCATCGCCGCCTTCACCGCGTGCCCGTACACCTCGAGCTCAAACAACAACCGGGCCACGAGCGTCGGGTAGGTGAACACAAGGTTCGGTTTCAGCCGGTTGAGCCACATCCGGCGCACGTAGTGGAGGTTGGCCGCCACCTCGAGCGGCAGCGCCCCGCCCACGAGGTTGATGAGCTTCAGCAAGTACCGCTGGCCCGCCATGAACGGCGCAGACACCTCGTGCCCGTCCACGAGCCGCACCGTGGGCACCACCCCGAGGTCCAGCGCGGTGGTGTGGTCGTCGCGGTCGGCCACGAGCGGGCCCAAGTACTGGAACACCGCGTCGAGGAGCGCGGTGGACGCCAACGGCTCGCCGAGCGCGATCACCTTCTCCGCCACCGCCACCGCCACCCGTTTCTGGTGCGGGGGGTCCAACTGCTCGAAGAGCGCGTACTGGAACGTCATCTCGGCCAAGGCTGCCACCAGGGGCGTCACCTGGAGCGGGGCCACGAGCAACTCGACGCTCTGCGCCGCCAGCAAGTGGCGGGCCGCGAACTCGTACACCTTGTTCAAGTTGGCTGCGTGGTGCTTGGCGTCCACGTCGAAGGCCAACGCCACCTGGATGATCAGCCCGAGGATGCGCAGGTGTTCCAGCGCCGGCATCTCGGGGTCCAGCTGGTAGAGCTGCTGGTAGAAGTCCCAGAACACGTCGAAGAGCTGGTCGGAGAGGTCTGCGGTGAGGGTGAGTTGCGAGAGGTCGTGGGAGAGGTCGGAGGGGGGAAGGTCTGAGGCCGTGGGCGATTCGGTGGGCTTGGGGGAGTTGCTGAGCTCGGGGGAGTTGCTGAGCTCAGACGAGTCTTTGAGCTCGGTGGAGGCGTGGGTCGGGTCGTGAGGCTTGGAGGGGTCTGTCTCTGTGGAATCCTTAGGCTCGGCTTGGTCTTTAGGCTTAGACTCAGCTGAGACTTCAGACTCGGCCTCGTCCTGGGACTTAGACTCAGCTTCGTCCTTCTGAGACACCTCCTTGGCTGCGGACTCAGACGCAGCCTTGGCTGTCTGGTCAGCGGTCTCAGGCTTGGATTCACTTTCCAAAGACTCAGGCTTGGGTTCAACCTCTTGAGACTCGGGCTTGGCTTCAGCGTCAGCCTTTGTAGCTTCCTTAGTCTCTTCAGTCGCGGTCTCCTTTTCGCCAGTCTCCTCAGCCTGAGTCTTGTCAGACTTCTGAGTCTTCTCATCTCTCTCTTCGGCCTTCTCAGCCTTCTCAACCTTCTCATTCTTCTCGCTCTTCTCGGTCTCCTCATTCTTCTCTCCCTTCTCTACCTCATCCTTCTCGCTCTTCTCTTCAGACTTCGTCTCCTCGTCTGTGTTTTCTGTCTCCTCTCTCTCTTCTCTCTCCTCCTGCTTCTTCTCCTTCTCCTCCCGCTCGGCTCGCTTCTCGTCCTGGTACTTCACAAAACGCTCCACAAGACTGCTCACCAAGTCCCCCTTGGTAAGACTCGGGTGCACCTGCAAAATCAACCCCAAAAACTGGTCCAAAGTAGCAAAATGGAACTCATCAGGAAAGATCTGGATCAACACATCAACCAAGTAGCTCTGGGCCAAACTATCACGGCACGCAACAATCTGCAGCGTCACAATGGGGAACACCAGGTCGCGGTAGTACTCGATCGCCAGGTACGAGTCCCCCTGGAACTCGTCGATCACCTGGGAAATCCGCACCAACTGCAGCCCAACAAGGATTTTGAGCTGGTCGCGCTCGGCCAACCGCTGGTCGCGCTCGCTCAGGTGGCCCTGGTGCTGCAAACGCACCCACAACTTGTTCATTTCGATGAAGTTGGCCACCAAAAACTCGGTGGTGGCGCGGAACTCGGGCTCCGTCGCCACGGGGAGCCAGTTCTTGGTGCGCTGGCCCAAGTAGTACCGGAGAAAGAGCCCTCGCGTCGGGTGCTGCACCCCCTTGCACATCTCGATGAGGTCTTTCATCAAGTCGGTGATGGGAGCGCCCTCGACACGCATGTAGGTGGTGCCCACCGCCACCATCATGTAGAGCCGCGGCACGATGTTGGCTGCGTACTGCACGAGCTCGTACAACTGGTCCAAGAGCGGCTTTTTGGGGTGCTGTTGCTGCTGGGCCAAAAGATAGCTTCCGAGGATCTCCAACGCGTCAAAAACCGCCATGTACACCTCGTAGTACAGCTTGGGCGCGAGAGCCAGCGTGCGGAGCTCGTTGACGAGGTTCAGCACGTGTTTTAGCGCCTGCATCACGTTGTTGGAGGCCAAACACTGCTGCATCGCGGCCAGCTGGGCCAGCACGGTGTGGAGGGCCAGTGCGATGGTGGCGTCGCCCGCGGAGCGGTTCTTTATTGGGGATTGAATCGTGGCTGGGGTTCTGGGGGTGGAATGGGTCGGATTCTGGGTGAAAGCCGACGGAATAGGCAATTGCGGGCGGAAACGGGGTTGTGGCCGCTGGGGGGTTAGCTGGGTGTGTGTGTGGGGAGTCTGGGTGGTGGGCAAGTGGAAGTGTGGCGAAAACCGTGGTTTTCTCGGGTTCCTGGGGGAAGGTGGGGTGGACTATGGGGTCTCCGTGGATCTGTGGTTGCCACCGCGGCACGCCGCACGCGTGGGGCGGGAGTGGTGGAAGGGGTGGCGAGTTCGAATCCGGGGTGGGGTGTGAGATAAAAGGGGTTTTACGTGGTGGGAAGTAGGGGCGTGGGAATTGTAAAGAGGGGTAGGCGTTGTGGGAGAGGGCTGGTAAGAGTGGGGTGGAGCGGTTGACCGGAGAAGAGGTTGTGGTAGTGTTTTGCCGTGCTGTCTGTACAACATTTTGTCATTATGTTCATAATATTTGTAAAATTATAGCAGAATACTGATATTTAGCAGAGTACTGGAAATTAGCAGACTACTGAACTTTTCCACAATCCGAAAGCTTCGGCTCGAGACAATACCGTCTCTGGCAACACGAAACGTCTAGACCTATCGGATATATGAACGCCTCGTGTTGGAATTTTTCACCTTTTTGTCGTCGTACGTCGCCATACGGTCGTGTTCATCCTCCCCATCTTCGGTCATTACGCCTCCAGAATCAATAAACTTGATAAATGATTCCAAATCTTCATCGCCCCAATACGACTTCGGAATTCGTAACCCGGTCTTTTCGTCGATTTTTCCATTGGCAGGGTACAACAAGGTTGCGAAACCCATTGCGAATGAATACTTTACTCGGAAATTGTTTCTTCCACCATCAGCGGTGGCCACGATCACCTTAGAATCGGGCAGATGGGACCCGTAGTGTTGAGCGAGCTCGGTCCAGCATTTGGGAGGCTCCTCTCCTTCCTCGCTATAATATACGATGAAACTCTTGGACATGTCCTCAAGAACCTTGCCGTGGTTTTTGCCCACGAGTTTCACCACAGGGCTGTTGGCGTATTCTTCCTCTGTGGGCAATGGTTCGGACCTGATTAAAGCCCCAGCAAAATACCCCTTCACTTGCTCTCTCACCATCTCAAAGTCACGGGTTTGGGAGTATAATCGCAGGTCGAGGAACTTTCCCCTATACTCGTCTTTAATTCCAAATGTGGGCAACCATTCCGAGCTTGGATAGAGCCCAGGCAATAAACTTGCATCCGTTATAGTTGCATGACAGAATACCATCTCCCCTTTGTGTTTTTTGGCCAATTTCACAAAGTCTTCTCGTACAGCCTCAACGTCGGCCTCATTATCATGAACATAGATAGCCACCGGAAGGAGGGAACGGCGGAGGACATCCCAAATGTGCGGAAAGTACGGGCAGATCTCGAGGTCTATAAGACGTCGAAGATTAGCGGCTGTAAACGACTCTGGACGAAGCAAACGAGTCTCATCTGGGAATTTTGGATGAACCACAAGCCACGTAGGCCCCGAGCCAATCTCAAGGTACGAATATCGCTGAGCTACCGCAGCAGCAAGTGTAGGGTTTTCGACGACAATAAAGGCGAAGCGACCTTTGCCATACTTGGGGAGATACCGATCGGTCACTGCCAAAGTGAAAGTTGTGATGATGTCTTTGAAGGTGCCGTTTAGTTGGACGACATAGGGATCTTTTCTGTTGGCGGCAAACTCCTCCAACTGACGCTCACTGGTCATCGAATGCATGTAGAACTTGGGTTTCAGAATCAACCTCAAGGTTGGGCCTGTCACACCATACCGCTGAGAGATCAGCACCTCGTCCAAACCAATCTCACAAACCCTAAGGTCTTGGTGGTTCTCCATGATTTCTTTGGCAACGACCTTCACTTCCTCGTCAAGACCGTCGCTGCTGCCAAACTTGACCAACACTAATGGTAGTCTATCCACAAAGTCCGAGAAAGTGTCAGACGTCACCTTAGTGATCACAGGGTACGGTTCAGGGACAGAATACGACGTTCCTCCTTCTTCAGTAATAAATCTCACCATGTCGCTGACCTCGTGAGCACCCTCGAGTTTCTTAGGCTTTCTCCATCCGGTCAGTTCGTCGATTTCGCCATTCGCTGGAAACAACAATAAATGGGGGCATTTCCCTTCTCCCACCTCAACCAAACATTCGTTGAGCGACTTGTTGAAGCTTGTGACTAAAACTTGAGCATCCTTCTCGTCTGAGCGATAAAGTTTTGCCAAAGTCTTTAACGCTGGAAAGGTTGGTTCACAATCGCTACAGTGAAAATAGACAAACAAGTCTTTGGAGGTGTCCTCCACCATCGACGGGAAGGTGTGTCCAAAAAGCTTGATGACTGGAGCAACTTTTTTTTCGAGATCCTCTAATCTGCTCCCACGTAACTGTTCAGTTTTGAACACGCGCTTGAGTTTTCCCGCAAAGTAGTCCTCTATGAACTGAAGCACCACAGGGAAGGGTGGACCCTCTGGGTATAGCTCCTGATCAATCCCGTATTTGTGGTTACTGTCACGCTCGTAGATCACGCAGTAAGGGGGCAAGTGTTCACGATAGCCGAACTCGATTGCAAATTCCACAAATGAGAGTTTAATCTCAGTTTCAACGTGTATCTTGTCTCCAAACCATGCAAAAATCTCCCGAGCTAACGATTCTCTCTCAAACTTCAACCATTTCTCAAAGTAAAACAAGACTGGGGTGGTGGCTTTCTTCCATTCACCCCAACCTGGAATAGGAATTTTGTCATTGAGAAATCTTTCTAAGCCGGAAATCTCAAATTCGGGTGGTGAGTACGTACAAGGGCTCGGATAGTTGCCGTGACTAATGAGGAGCCATGTGGGCCTGTCACCAATCTCGACGTTGTACTTCTTTGTCGCCAACTCAAGGATCAACGGATCAGTGGCCAGAGCGCACACAAAGTCTTGGTTTTTCACAGCCCACTCTTCGAACGCTTTTGCCTGCTCCTCGTTGACGTTAAACAGAAGTATGACGTACAGAGGTATACGAGTCATCTTTTCAAAATCCTCTGCGGTGGCGATGGGACTCACGTCTTTCAATCTCCATCTGACCAAAGACCAGTTTTGCGTTCCGCGATCATACTCATCTTCGCGATAAAACCCTTCCTCATCCTGCCAATCACGATCGTCTTCGAATATAAGAATGTGGAAATCTGGCGCAAGCAGGATCACGTCCGGGGCCGTGGCGATGATTTCTGCGGTGCTCGTCGTCACCCAAGAATTGGTTCGATCTCCCCCATAAAGCAAAAAAAAGCACAGAAAGTCTTGGCCGTCATAATGAGCATCTGCTCTAGTGGGGAATCTTAACACATAAGGTGGGTCAGCCTCACTCGCATCTTCGTGGTTCTCCACTGCTTTCGACTCTCCCGAGGCAGTCCTCTGTTTCTTCATTATGCAACGGTGAAATCACACTATTTGCAGATATACGACGGAAAAAACCATAACCGAAACGGGCCGCGAATGCGTAGATGGTGAACAAGCACACGAAAGCACACAGCGTAAACGGCACAAAGGATGCCTGTAGTGCCAATCCGTTACGGGTGGCACGTGGTTGAGTCTGGGGTTGACACGAGTTGAGTGAATTGAACGTTGTGAATTTCTGATGCAGGTTTGACACATTTTTCAGATATGTAGATAAATCACTCTAACCCGTACCCATTTGCCAAGTAGACTTTAGCGAACGGTCGTTGGCCTGCCTATCAGGGTTGGTCCTGCCATGTTTTGTAGTGGACTTTCTTTATGTGGTCGTCTCCATCACCACCTGACATTGATTCAAACTACCACACGTTGTCTCAGGAACCTGGTGCACGTTGCATATTCGGATTACGTACTCGGTGCGAAACCCTCTCGGATCGCCAGCATGCTGGTGGCTTCAGTTCCCGGGTTCGAATCGGGCGTGGACCGTTGGTCGATGTGTCTGCAAAACCGTTTAACCCCACGGAAAATAGAATAGCCACACCAAAATATTTTAAACTCCATAAGCCCATTAATAAATTCCCAAATTGACCATAAAACGTCTGGATCTGTTCAGACTCACAACCAACCTGTCTTGATCTGTTCACTCTCACAACCAACCCGTCTTGATCTGTTCAGTCTCACAACCAACTCGTCTCGATCTGTTCAGTCTCACAACCGTCCTATCTCGATCTGTTCTCTCACAAACATCCTATCTCTCGATCTGTTCTCTCACAAGCATCCCACTTCTTGATCTGTTCATGTCACCATCCCATCTCTATCTGTTCATGTCACCATCCTATCTCGACTGTTCTCTCACAGCCAATCCTATCCCTCCACGCCTCACGTGGCCCAGCCGTACCCGGATGCACGGCTACCCTGGCGGTACCGCATGGGCCCATCACACGCGCCCCCCACGTTCGCACCTTCACAGGCTTATCGCATTTCTTTGCAGCCATTGTCGCTGCCGGTCTACGGTGGCCCATTGTTCCCACCTTGTGGCAGCTGCCACAAACAGGCACCGCGTCCCGATACAGCCCGGTTTCATCACCACCGATACAATGGTCCCGGCATGTGAAACCACCGGGATTTCGCGATCCGGGGAAGTTGTCGGCATTTGAAACTGATCGATCGGGGACTCGGACCACATGTGAAAATCGGTAGGATTACTAACGACTGACAAACAAGGTGAGCTCAGAAAGGTGGCAGCACCCTATAGCTGTGCTGCCTATTGCAGCTATCTAATCCGTGACCGATGACTCTATTTTCCCGGGTTGCTTTTTACCGTTAGTAGTTCCCTATCCCAGACAACGGTCGGTGGGGGTGAGGCTGACTAACAGTCATCCTGTGCCTCGGTCCCCGCGGTTCTGTAGCCCCTCCCGTCACTGGGGGCCACATGGACTAACAATGGCGGCGCTAAAAAATACTCGGCTATATTGGTGGGGACGGTGATTGTAACAGTTGCCTGTTTGGGAGAGGCCCGGAGTTAGCAACCGGGCTGGAGATAAACCCGAAGCCACGGGCGAAGCGAACAGGAGCAGAACGGGGAGTAGAGGGGGATGCTCCGCCACAAACGGGAGCAGCAGCGCGGGGCCCCGGTGTGCGCCATCGTCGCTACCGGGCTACGGATACGCGGTGCTGGGGGTACCGAAACTCCATGTGTGGTGGTGACGAAAGCACCACCGATGTCGTGGACGATCTCAGTGTCTACAGGGGCACAGGCCAGGGAGAACAATGCGTGGAGCGGGGGTAAAAGTGGGTCAACAGGCGGGGGGCTAACAACGAGAGATAAGAGAGGGGTATCAGCTGGCGAGGTTGGGAGGAACGTCGGGTGGTGGAACGTAGGGTGGTGGAACTGGGCGTTGCGACGCGGATTTGTCCCCCGACTAAGCCTTGCGGGACCGATGACATCACCAGATCTAGCAGCGAAAGGAATTACCCAATAGGTCCAGCACCCAGCACAGCACCACACCAGGGCACACCAGGGCACACCACAGCACCACCACCAATTAAACAAACCAGGACCAAACCAGTACACCACACTAATTAAAACAAACCAGTTAAACACTAATTAGAACACCAGTTTTCTAAACTAATTAAAAAATAGTTAAACACACTTGTCAACCACACCAATTATCACACCAATTAAACACACCATTTAAACACATCAATTAAACACACCAGTATCGTCCCCAGTTACCATCCCCGTAACCGTCCAGTCTCATTCCAACCTCCACGTTGCTCTCCCCACTCTCCCGTCCCCCGAGTTGCCTACACACACACCCCCACACCTCCACCCACCCCACACCACACCCTTCAGGCCCACCCGACACAATGGCTTGTGCCGAGAATTCCCCCTTCTTCGCCTTCTATTATTCGCTTGGTGCATCCAATCCATTGGCCCGTTCCCAATGCGGTAACCCGGTGGACCCACCACCACGCACCCACCCAAGCCCCTCCAACGACGCCATCACCACCATCACCACATCACCACTGCCCCTCTCGCTTCGCGTCCGCCGATCGCTACGTTTTTGTGGCGTCTCCCCCGCGTGGAGGTTGCTGATCACCACCAGGTGTCGAACCAACCGCCACCGAGGGCGGGCGGACCCGTCGACGTGCATTAGACGTACAGGGCATGCACGGTGTCGGCCGACGGTGGTGCGAGGGCCCGGTGGTGGGCCGTCGGAACCGCCGGAGACGACACAGAGCCATGGCCCCATATTTAGTCTGGGCACAGGCTGCACAAGCCGGTGCCATGGCACAAGCCCGCTGGGTGCACGCAGGGCTGGCCACGGGCGGTCCGGCAAGTGACCAGTGACCCTACCGTTTTGGGATGCGACTATAAAATAAGGTAGACTAGAGAATGGAAAGAGAAAAGAGAAAAGAGAAAAGAGAAAAGAGAGAAGAGAGAAGAGAGAGAAAGGAGAAAAGAAGAGAAGAGAAAAGGGAAGAGAAGAGCAATGAGAGAGAGCATAGAGCAACTAGAGAGAGCAATGGGTGGAGAGAGCAATGGTAGGGTAGAATAATGGGTAGAGCTAGAGTAGTGAGGGTAGTGTCAGAGCAACCGGTAGAGTGGGAAATGACCAGGTCAAGATGGCGAAGGACATACAAAATGACCACCAATGCAAGTAACTCGCCAGCATGAGAAAAACGCAACAACTAATGCACCATACGAACCAGTGATAATAAGCACACGCTAGAAAACCAACGGTAATAACCATACGCTAGAAAACCAACGGTAATAACCATACGTTAAATAACCAACGGTTATAACCATACACCAAGAACTAACGGTAAACCAACGGTAAACCAACGGTAAACCAACGATAAACCAACGGAAATCAACGGTAAACCAACGGAATAACCAATACACCACCAAACCAAGACCATAACACCAGTACACCACCATAACCCCAACACACCACCATAACCCTATAACCCATACCTCCAATCCATCATAATAACACCGCCATAATAATACCACACCACACCCACACCACCTAGACCCACCCAGACCACCTACACACCTAGACCCAGAAAATAACTGCTGAGAAAAGATTCCACCCCACCACCGGACCGTCCTAAAAATAACCGTTGTGTCCACAAACCTCCACACCCCCTACCTCCTCTCCACCCATTCGCACCCTCCCCTCGCACCCTCACTCGCACCCTCCACCTCCACCCAACCCGTCTCCGCCCGTGCGCCCACCGGCCGTTGCTCCCACTCGCCCATTCCCGGTGCGATTGCCGTGGATAGGAGGTGCAGGCACATCCCAGGGCTAAAAAATACTCAACAAACGACAAAAAAATATCTAATCGCAGGATCTCCGGGGTAAATCATGCCCCGCAAGGCGACCAACGGGCGGGCCCCGACCCGCACGGGTAGAAACGGTAAGCGACCGCACTGCACACCGCGGGTGCGTGCGAACGGCAGAGGCCCCCTGGCTCGCTCGCCCGGGCGCCCCACGCGCGTCGGGGCCGGTCTCTGTTTCAGGTGACCCCAACGGTAACCGTATTGTTCGTTAGCCGGCTAACCGCCGTTGGCAACGACGCCCCCGACCGGGGGGGTCGCCGCGCCGTAGCACCACCGCGCCAGGGCCCCTCCTCCTCCCGCGCGGGCCCGCACCCTCCGCGCGCCCGGCCCCACCCTCGCTCGGGGCCCCCCCCCACCCTCCCACATTTCCTGCCAAGTTATTTTTTCTGGTCACCTGCCGCCCCCATAACAAAACCACCAACTTTTTTCCTTGCCCCAAAAAAGCGCACGGTGCCCCTCGCAAACCCGGTGAGGACCTCAGAGCACAGTTGGCGATGAACTACCCCAACGGCCACATGTACTACTACCCGCAGTCGTCCCAGCACCCGTTGCCCCCGCCGCACCACCCGCAGCCGCCGCCGCAACCGTTGCCCACCCACATGGCCGGGCACCCGTTCGCCAGGGGGCAGCCGCCCCCCGGGGTGGGGCAGCCGATGGCGCCCCCGATGGCGGCCCCGATGCTGGCGCCGCCGCCCCCGGCGCAGCCGCTGCCCCTGGCGCTGACCCGGCGCGGGCCCTGGCTGCCCCTCGAGGACAAGAAGCTCTTGGACTTGATCGCGGTGTTTGGCGCCACCAACTGGGTCCGCATCCTGAACCTGTTGCTGACGCGGACGCCCAAGCAGTGCCGCGAGCGCTACCACCAGAACTTGAAGCCGCTGCTCAACCGCAGCCCCATCACCGCCGAGGAGGGCGAGTTGATCGAGGTGTTGGTGGCCAAGTACGGCAAGAAGTGGGCGGAGATCCTGCGGCACTTGAACGGGCGCTCCGACAACGCCATCAAGAACTGGTGGAACGGCGGCGCCAACCGCAGACGGCGGGCGCTGCAGAAGCGCTCGGACCTGGAGGACGAGGAGAGCGGCGAGAGCGCGCGCAACCTGATTCTGGGGGCGAGTGGGGGCGGGGCAGGGAGTGGGGGTGCAACCAGTGGGAACGGGGTTGGGTCTGGAAACGGTTCTGGGCCTGGTGTTACTGGGCCTGGTGTTACTGGGCCTGGTGTCTCTGGGCCTGGTGGCTCTGCTGACTCTGGCTCCACCGGCAACCCTGGCTCCACCACCACCGGTCACATCTCTACCACCACTGGTGCCCCTGGTGCCTCTGCCTCTGGTGCCTCTGCCTCTGGTGCCTCTGGTGCCTCTGGTGCCTCTGGTGCCTCCTCCGGCTCTTTGTCCTGGACCGCTGTATGTCAACACCATGGTGATGGAAACGCGCC